>CAXIWW010000951.1:35000-47500 GCA_964036315.1 Acanthosepion esculentum
CTTACATTTTGTGACAGAAGTTTAGTGAATATCGTTTATTGCAATAATAAATTTTTTTTGATAGGTTTTGTCAGAACTTTTTACGAAGTCTTATCCTAAGCATACACACTTATGACTCAAAGATTCCACCACGAAGAGCAAATGAAAACATTATGGCACATTTAGCAACATTTCTAAAGCGTATACATTTAAATGTTATGTAATAAAACCATAGATTAAAAAAATACACACACAAACATGAACTTTATTTCAATATTTCTATTCAACGATTTGTGCAGCTTATTTAGTGTGAAACCTGTGCCTGGTGTTTTTACACGATTTCTTTAATGTTTGGTTGAGTATGCAATAAAGCAGACCCTCATTTCTTCTTCAGTTAACCATAGTCTTTCTCGCTTCTTATTTTTTATGTTATTTAGGGTTGAGAAGCTGAATTTACAGAAATAAGAAATAGAAGATTTCAATAAAACTGATAAAGCCTTTTTACCTAATGTGGGATATCTTCCTTTGTATTGAATTCCAAAATGTATCAATGGGTGATAAGCAGACCCTCTGTTCTTCTTCGGTTGTGCATAGTCTTTCTCACTTCTTATTTTTGATGTTATTTAGGGCCGAGGAGGCTAATTCTCATAAATAAGAAGTAGAAAATTGCAATAAAACTGATAAAGTCTTAAACTGATAAGTTAATGTGGGATATTCCTTTTGTATTGAAATCCAAAATGTATCAATAGGTACTGCTGAATGTTTTATTCTGAGCCTTTAAAAAATACTTTGTTTAATTATTGATTTTTTAAAAAAGTATTTAAAATAATATAATTGAAGAATAGTGAAAAGAATTATTTGGAAAAAAGTCTAATACTTATTCATTTATTCAAATACTAACAGTGTACCAATACTACTTCCACACACACACACATATATATATATACATATATCACATTGGAGGCACGGTGGAGTAATGGATAACGGCTTGGATTGAGGAATCGGATAGCTGAGTTCGAATTCCAGTCGATTCCATTACATTCACTTACGTGCTAATACCCTTGGGAAAGGGGTGAATCCTCTTCTTCTCCCTCCAACTATGGGTAAATAGCAGGACAGACTGGGTTCTATAGCCTTGGATGGCAACTGGTCTAGGAGAAGGTCAACTCTGAATTCAAAACCTGCGGAGGGTCGTTTGGGGTCCTTGTGGCATCCGTTGCACCAGGTCCCTGTATTCGTCCCTCCAAAAAGTGTGGATGGCCCTGCACAAGGCCTTCACCACTATAATCAAGTCCTGTGTGGCTGTCGGGCTTTCGGTTTCTGGGAGCTGATCTGTCTGACCCTCATACGTCGAGTTCGACGGGAGAAGCATAAAATATCACATTGATGAATGTGAAACAGCGAAACAGTCTGTCTGTGGATGACAAAAAAAATATATATATATATATATATATATATATATATATATATATATATGCCATGACAATATTTTGCCGCACAATTAAGAAAGTGCTGCAGCACATTGGTTGAGAATCACTGGTCTAAGCTATCAACTATATAAAAATAGTTTCCAAAAAATCAATTATTAAAAATTTACTGAATTGAATGAATCCTCTAGGTCTTAATGAAGACAAATCCTTTGACAAATCTTATAGATTGGCTTTACAGAATAAAAAAAAAGTACTTTAATAATGGCTGGTCATTCATATCTAACTATGCTTGAAAGCTAGGGGCACCTAACTAATCCCTATTGCAGACACCTACTCAGGCACATTTGTGTTTGCTCAACACCCACAGAGCCCACCTTTATATTGCAACTATGCTGAGCAAACCTTAGTTACAGTTTCTAGGAGAGAGCATATTATCTGGCATGATTAACAGTCTGAACAAGGCCAGTACACTCAAACCCTCGACCACAATGACGTGTGATTACGTGCTAGCACAAACATCAATGGCTCCCAAATAGTTCCATCTACCCAAAAATTTCACTCACAAGTAGAGTCAAGCTGTGGTATGGTTTCCAGGCACTTTCTGTCAGTGCAGCATGAAGGGATTGAGAACATTAAGAAGTCACCTACCAGACAAATTGATCATGGTGAGATTTGAACCTGGGTCCCATGGTCAGAAAGCAAATGTTCGAATCTTTTCTGTTAATTCCCCCTAAGATAAAAAGAATTTATATTTACTAAAATTCTCACCAAATTTTCCCAGAGCAAGGCAGTTCCATTGCACTCCACTTGGGTTGACCTTTGCAATATTCCCAAATGTGGGTGACTTGGGTGCACCATTTTTAAGAGTTGGGTCTACGATCATGCTCACTCTGATAAACAAGCCAAAAACAGATTTTTTACTTTTTTTTTTTGAAATTGTAAAAAAAATTCTTTGTAAATACCTCGAATATCCTCTGCACTTACAAAATGTGAATAACTCCCTGATTTTGGGTAATTTTTCATTCTGAGGATTAGAGTTGTTGCGAGGCAAGCTAAACAAATTTTGATTTAAAATTTATAATTTCAACGGAATGTCAAAAATTGAATAAAAAGACAAACAAATTTTGATTCGAGATTTATAATTTCTTGGGGTGAATTAATATTTGCGATAAGTAACTTTACATTATTTGGGGTGAATTAACAGAAAATATCACACACCTAACCACTCAGCCACGTGTCCATTCAAAAAGTACTTAACCAAATAACAAAAACCACATCACTCAAAGACTTCCAACAGTGGCAACAACTAAAATGGACAAGAAAAGTAAGGATATCGTCAAGATATTGAACTTCCACATTATCATAAACAAAAGGTTAGGAAGGAAACTCCCATTGATACAACATAAAACATTAACACTGGACTTGAGAAACATATTTTTCTGAAAAATCATTTTTAAGAGAAAGATTTTATGAATTTCAACGAAATGTAATGCTAACTGTTCGATCAATGAATGGCAAATGTTTCCTTATAAGGAGACAGCTGATCTTATTATTACCATTACAGATAGTGAATAAATTATATACAGTAGTTTACTTGAAGAAGTAGACAAGCATAGTTAGTTTTAAGGCTCCAAGTACTACCAAGTCATCCTATGAAGGTAATTACTTAGTAATCGCAAGTTCAAGCTCTGGTTGAGTAGTTAAAAAAATGTCAGTGATATCATCCCATATGATCAGCATAAGAAGAACAATCTACACACAGTGTAAAGCGTTCGGTTTTTAAACCCCAGATAGACACGTGAAGGAGACTGGAGAATAACCCATTATAACTATTAAATAAAACAAACATTAAATGTGTCATAGAAAAAATATATATATATATAAATTAGTTTTAAGGTATGCTATATTTAGGAATAAGAGTGCTCAATATCAAGGATAGAGCATGTGTAAACATAAAGGTCACCATTCGGTGTTGACCACAATGTACATATATGGGAAACTATAATATATAAATTTCTATTTCACTTTCAGATGTACCTTGATAAAGTTCCTCAGAGGACAAAAAGAGTTGGTAAAGAATATTTGGCAATATTTAAACATCATGCTTGCAAAAAAAACAGTATGTCAAAAGGAAAGTTATTCCCTTGACACCGATATTACTGTAGACACTTACTCCCTTGGCAATGTTTATTTACAAGATTATAAAAATATGTGAACCAAGTACAATGTAATATTTATTATTTACTATTTTATAAATAGCTATGAAAACAAGTTTTTTTTTTATTCAGTTTAATTAACAGATTGTGTTTAATATCTATTAATTGTCAATGTATAAATCCACTTAAAATGAATCATTGCTTTTTAGAACAGTAAGGGTGTTAAAAGAGTATACAGTAATAGTAGAATCAAGGGAATGATCATATTATTGACACCATTTTTTTGCAGGTCGGAAGGCTTAACATTGCCGAAAGTTGTTTTTTTTTTACTAATATAAATTTATTTAAATATCAGAACAATTTTAGGCATTTGAATGACAAAGTGGAAAAATTTAAGCACATTGTCGGATAAAAGTTCAACAAGTCCAAATCTTCATGTACACATATGCAGCCTCTTGCGAAAAGGAAAAGTCAATTGCTTTTATAGTAGTGTGGTGGACCCTTATTAGGTTTGCAATTTGTGGAGCATACAAATGAATTAGTATATTTTACTATGCAAACCATTGCACTCAGTAAAACTTGAACCAGGATTGGTTAACAGAACCTGCTGATCTCATTCAGTGGTGAAGCATTTTTCTTTCTTCTGCAAAAGCAGTATAGGACACAAAAGCATTTTGGACTTTGGGATATGCTACCATTTTCTTCAGTACAGTGCTATAGCCAGTCTAAGGGAAGGAAAAACTCTGAATTCAAAACCAGACTGGAGACGGTTGGGCTCCATCAGGCTATCTCAACCACCCCTGCTGCTACAGATGCAGTACATGTGGTGCCCCTAATGATCCTAATGGGTTACAGGTTTTGTGATCGTGATTTTATTGAAATTAGCATTATTTAAAAGTAAAATTAATAATCAATAATAATAATTAATAATGTTTAATGCTGTTATTGGAATATTCAGGCTTTTTTACATCAGAAATGATGTTTCTTTTTTAAACTGGTTTCTCAGGCCTAATCTGCAATTTTACCATAAAAGTTTACAAGTCAAAATCTCCATATGCCCTTCCACAGCCTCTTCACAAAAATCCCCCTAGTAGGAAAGTCAACAGCTTTTATAGCAGTTTGGCAGACCTTTTCCATGTTTTTGATTTGTGGAGCATAGAAATGAATTAGCATATTTTACTATGCAAACCATTCCGCTCAGTAAAACTTGAACCAGGATTGGTTAACAGAAGCTAATTTACATGAGCTCACTGACCTCATTCAGTGGTGAAGCATTTTTATTTATTTCTTCTGCAAAAGCAGTATATGACACAAAAGCAATGCTTCGGGGCATTTTCTTCTGTATACTAAAAAGCAATGTTCTTATTGCAAAATGAACTTTACTGTACTCTGATGAAATATATTTAGAAGACAAAATGCATTACTCAGAATTTTTCCACTGTTATTCAATTGGCAATATATATATATATATATATATGGGACAACATTATATACATTTTTATCTATGAAGACCAATTATAAGGAAAACTGTGGCAAAGTGAAAAACGTTTCTAGATATATACCTACCAAAAAACATACCAAAATGAAAAAAATAATTTTAAATTCTCACCGTGCCCTTTCCTTTGTGCACAGAACTACACTCTTTAGTACCACCAGTCCTAACCTTCACGACTAAAACAGGCGATGCTACACGCATTGTAGTAAACTAACCTCATTCTCTTCATATTCCCCCGATGAGATGTAAGTTCCATTCAAACAGCTTCTTCCCACAAACTGCTACCTTGTAGATCTGACTCCCAAGAAGCTGCTTTCCCAATCACTACTACAATCTTAACCTGTTTAAGTCTAGGGATAATTATTAAATGCCACACATATACGCATAAGCTGTATCTCTTACAACCCTCTACCTTGAGTAGCTCTCTCTAAAAATAAAATAAAATGTGTAATCGCATCAACATAAATATCATGCCATCCAAATTGTGTCAGACAACTTTTCCCACTTTATCTTTGCCTTAATATGAAAGATGACATCTTTTTTTACTACTATATCTTCTCGCACGTGTTGGGATCCTCACAGTATTTAGTATTGTTGAAATCATCAGTAACATTTTTGTTGAAATTTATAAACTCTACCTTTTGTTCAATTTCACAAACCAGTCAATGAAATTAGAATAAGCGGATTTGTTTGGAAAAATTCTGACAAAAACCCTATTCCACAGTTTAATAATTTCTTTAATTTAATTGAATTTTATAGGACTTCATGCCAAACAATATTTTTTAAGAAATTATTTTTTTTCTTTTTAACAGCAAAGAATAAATTCTTAGGATTTCTTACTCTTGAGTATGCAACATACAACTGGCCTTGTGTAAATATTTCTTTCTGAAGCCAAAGTCCAACTTTTTGAAGCATTTGGCCTTGTAATTTGTTTATAGTTCTTGCAAATGTAAGATGAATTGGAAACTGGATTCTTGTATATATAAAACCTTAAACAAAAGATATGCAAAAAAACAATATTGCATTTTTGTTAGATAAGTATTTGTTATTTTAATCATTAAATTGTTTTTAGAATAGTTGGAGTATTTTGTATGTTAAATAATAAAACTTAATTTTTCCCAAAAAATTAATGAAAATTTATTGTACTAGTTTTATTTTGTACCCCTTTACCTGTTTCGCTTCTCCCCAAAATCTGGTTTCGATAGGTCAAGGTATTTTAGAAGGTGTGAGGACAGATGGAATAACAGAAGTGATAGAATTTTATATATAGATTAAAACAATCAATCAACAAGGATTTTTGTTTTCTACAACCTGAAAAAAAAGGTCAAAATGCAGTTGAAAGTTTTAAACAAGTTTTCTGATTATGAAAATGATAAAGACTTTTCTTTCTCGTCATGAGGTGAAAACAAAAATAGAAAAACTAAATGCTTTTTCTTTCTGCCGTACACATTTTTGTCTTTTTTCTTTCTTTCTTTTCCCTTGTTTTTTCTCTCTCTTTCTTCTCTTTCCCCTTGTTTTTCTCTCTCTTTCTCCTCTCTTTCCCCTTGTTTTTCTCTCTTTCTCTTCTTCTTGTTTTTTCTTTCTCTTTTCCCTTGTTTTTTTCTCTCTCTCTTTCCTTTGTCTTTCTCTCGCCCTTTCTTTTACTTTTCCCTTGCTTTTTCTCTCTCTTCTCTCTCTTTTCCCTTGTTTTTTCTCTCTCTCTTTTCCCTTGTTTTTTCTCTCTCTCTTTTCCCATGTTTTTTCTTTCTTTTCTTCCTTCACTATCTTTTTCTGCATTCTGACCATGTCTCATATTCTTTAGATTCCTTTCCTTCTCTTTGCATTTTCCTCTTACTATCTTATTCTATCTCCCCCTCCACAGTTTCATTTCACCCTCATTTCTCTTCACCACTCCTTATGTTCTTCTTGTCCGAATACAACAGATACAAATGTAGCAGCTGCGTTAATCCCCCCCCTCTCACACACACAATTTCCATTCTATAATGTCTGACTTGATATCAACACAGCTGTACAAAGCAGTGCTGAAAAGTTATCAGCCCCACCAAGATTGAAATTTTTAAAAAAAAGTCCATTTGGTCAGATTTGGGGAAGTACATCAGACAGAACTTTTCAGCACCCCTATTGTACTATTCCAGCAAACAAATATATTGCTGTCATTTTTAAATGCATGCAAACCAGTGGGAACGACAAGCCTCATAATGTCATATTTTATCACCATTGCCAGGTCGATAACATGATACCAATTTCACCCAGGGAAAAATAAATTGCAAGAGTCACAAAACTGTGAATAAATCATACATGAAAATTGAAGAGTCTACAATGGTTTGTGGGAAAACTCAGAGTTTAAATATCACCCAAAATATAATAGCCTTGAGCCACTCTTTCTAGATCTAAATGAGACACAGAATCTAGGAAATCATTGATTCTTTATGGCATCTCTAAGACAAGAGAAGTTTCTTTTCTCGCACTTCTTGCTTGGGGAACTCTTTTCCAGCTTCTTGCTTTAAAGTCAACTTTGATCTTGTAAAAGTTAAATGCGATGTCAATCATCATGTTCTGTCACTTTAATTCCTGTTCTTTTTTGTATACTATACTTAATAATTCCTTTTTTCTTAGTTTCTTTTACTCTCAGTAACCTCTTGCACCTTAGTGCCTTTATTGCCTTAATGGGGGTGAAATGATTAAAAAAAAGAAAAACGTAAGCTAAATGCCAGTGCCCATTTCCTCTGAACTAACATGAAACAAACCTGACTTAATTATAAATTACCACAGTTAACTATTATGGGATGCCAGTGCCTAGATGTTTTGTAAGAAAAGACAGATTTATGTTTTTATCTTTTCACTAAAACAAATTCAGCCAATAATTATGAAGAGTTGTGAGATTATTAATTCACACACAAAAGGACTTAATTATCCAAGTATTTATATAGCACAAAGTCAAGTAAATATATTATAGCATAGGTTGATTAAATGTAGTATAGCATAGGGATAAGTAAACATGCTATGGCACAGGGTCCAGTAAATACAGAGAATCGAGTCAAGTAAAGATAGTGCAGAGTAGAGACAAGTATAGTACAGTGTAGCATCAATTAACTATAGAGAGATATGTCAAAAATAAACAGATACTTTCATTTTCCATTTCCCATCTGTTGAGGAGCCAATGTCCTACAACAGGATGGTTAACCTTTTTCAAACAGAGGTTTGAAGTCCATCACAAGACGAACTGTACTACTACTTAAAAAAAAAAAAGTTCATTTTTCATTAAAGATACTGCAGCTATTTCCCCAAGACACCATGCGCATAAGCATTTGACATAGAAATGAGGAAAAACGGATTTGTTTTCTTTGGAGAAAAGATTCCTCCCATAATTTAAAAAAAAAGAAAAAGAAAATGAAGACTGAATTTAATATTATCACTGATGACAGAGTGATTAACACACGCTGCTGTGTGATTTGCTTCTATTTTATTCATTTGCCAATACAAAAATACTTGTAAAAAGAGGAAGTACAGACAAACCCCTCATCAACGGACTAATACGGGGGGAGGGTGATCCGTTAAAGCCGATTCAACTGAATCATCACCAGCCGGAACTGATTCTGCTATTTCCTCCACAGAAACAAAATTGGTAATCAGTGTTGAACGTGTACCACTTGTACACCACTTCTTCCAGTTCCAACTGTTTGTTTCTTTACAGCAGATTTCTCGCATACTTTTGTGACCGAAACTCCAGCCTCTGACTTAAGATCTAATTTGTCACTGATACTTAGCTTTGTACGCTTCCTTTTTACATTTTCCATCTCCTTCGATGCCACGATGAGGGCAGAATAATTAATATATTAATCAAAATAACAGATTTCTCACAGCTACGTTCTCATGTATGCACTAATGTATAGTAACTTTATATATGGTACACCTGTCTTTGTTTACAATTGAAAGGCCCACTACTGCCACCAAGTAGTCAGTTTGAGAACTAATATGACTCCTTCTGCTAAGCCTGCAAGTTTTGAAATACATCACTGATGATTTGGAAATTTTTTCCTGCAAATTTTTTCTATTTTGCCTGCATATTTTGTCTGTTGCATCCGAAGGGGGTCCCTAGATGAGAGGTTTGTTTGTATATTTATTCCCTAGAAAAAAATAATTATCATTGATGTTTCCTGTTTCTGAAGCAAAAGATGCTTACATGTATGATCTTCCTTAGTGAAAATCACCAATGGTTTAAAATGCTGACATGTTAACTTCAATAAAAAGTTACAAAATTCAAGAAACATTGTACTTTATCATTGCTTATGCATGGACTACTGTTGTCATATTTGGGCGGGAACTGCTCATTTCTCGTTTTCCAGTCTCAATAGAGTTCAAAAGCATCTCCAAGTCCTTTTAGGTGACAAATTATTTTCTACCCTTCAACCTCTCTCTTACAAGCGGGATGTGGCAAACCTCTCGCTGCCCTATCACTACTTCTATGGAAAGTGCTTAGATGAACGACATCCCTTGGTTCCACCAGTTCTAACCTTCACAGCTAGGACCCACAACTTTTAGAAAATCACCCTCATTCCCTCTGTGAGAAGTCAGTTCCACTCAAACAGCTTCTTCCCATGAACCACTGGTCTATGGAATTGACTCCCAAGACAATATTTTCCCGATCACTACAATCTTAACCTGTTCAAGCCTAGGGATAACCATTATCTCCCCCTCCTATCCATATAAACTGCCTCTTAATACAACCCTTTACCGTGAGAGGGCCCTCAGGCCTTGTACAGGATAAACCTTACGGTAGGGTTAAACATTGCTGAGAGCTACAAAGGAGAATGTTTTAGAAAGCCATGATTGTTAACACCCTGAAGGAACCAGTCAGTCAGTTATGTGCCATGCAGGATGTATGCGTAGGCAATCATGTATCTTTCGATATATGACTGACAAGGCAGATTTTTTTTTCCTGCAGTAGGTTGCCATTTCTTTCTGCAGTAGACAAGCTGCCATCCAAGGCTATAGAATCTGTTCTGTACTGTGATTTACCCAAGGCTTGGTGGGGAGAAGAAGAGGATTTATACCTTTCCCAAGGATATTAGTACGTAAGTGAATGTAATGGATTCGACTGGAATTCGAACTTGGCTCTCGGATTCCTCAATCCAAGACGTTATCCATTACTCCAGGAAAAAAGTGATATTTAACATCATTTTCAGAAAATCTATATTTAAAAAAAAAGGAAGAGAGAGGGACAGAAAAGAAGATGAAGCTGTGGCTAGTGTAACAGTTATCAGTTGGAAATGAAATGTCGAACCAATAAATCAAGTTCCAAGTCCAGCCTAGAATGTTGCATTCTTTTCCGCACAAAGGAAAGGCATGAATCCATCTTTTATGCTTCTCCAGCAATGAGTTAAGCAGCAGAGCAAACCAGACTTTGTATGGCAGCCAGTCTAAAAGAAAGAAAACTATAAATTCAAAATCATGGTGAAGGCAATGGAAAAACCAATCACGCGTAAGTGATCATTTTCCCAAGAAATCATATCAGGCTACAGATATTTTTTTTCTACAATAATGTTTACTCTGTACAAAGCCCAAGTGCCACTCAAGGTAGAAGGTTACAAAGTAAGAGGTACAGGTGAGGGGAAAAGATAACAGTTAACCCTAGACATGAACAGTTTAAAATCATAGTGATCAGCAAATCAGGCTTTAGTGAGTTGGTTCCACAAAGCTGCAGCTCAAGAGAAGAAGCTTCTCAAGTGGAACGTACACTTCACCAATGCCATACAAAGAGAATGAGGATGGTTTGCTACAATGTGCATGACAGCACGTCTGAGACGTGAAGGTTAGAACTGGTGGAACTAACGAATGTAGATCATCTGAACACTTTCCATGGAAATAGCGACAGAGCAGTGAGAGGCTTGCAATGTTCTGTCAGCAAGAAAGGAGTTGTAGGGTGGGGAATAATTCATCAGCCACAAGGCAGCAGAGACGCTTTTGAACCCTATCAAGACGGAAAGTGAAGACTGGCCAGCCCCTGTCCATATATGGCAGCAGTATTCCATTTTCGGCTTGATCTGGTTCTTGTAAAGGTAGAAGATAGCAGGTAGAGTGAAGTACTTACTGGAGCGTTCCAGAGAACCGACCATTTTTCCACCATCTTTAGTGATGGCTCATATGTACAATTTCCATTTGACGTCTAGCTTGAGTTTAAGTCTCAATAGACACTCAAGGTAGAGGGCTTCCCTGAGGGAACACCAATTCATTGTGAGGGGTGAAAATTTAGGGTCCGCTTGTTGATGAAGATGGAATGTCACTAGTTTGGCAAAGGAAGCCGTGGAGAGCCATTATCACCTGAATAGACAAAAAAAAATGATGCAATGGTTGAATTCTCTCACATACTATTTTGTTAATATAACAAGTTTAATCCAGGATCAGGTCGTAGTATCTGTTCTCATTTTACATCAGAGGAGGTACCTCCAACTCTGTGGAGGCACCTTCCTAAGTATACTAAGAGGGTGGGGTCAGTGTAATATCAACGCCAGTCTAACAGTAGTTGTGGGAACTGGGCAACTTTTGTCTCTGACCCATATAAAAATGACCTTGTGTTATATCCTATGATAATGGCAAAGTCAAGTAAATAAAAATCATTATGCCTCATGTTTATAGTCTTGTGCCAGACTAGGTTGAACTTAGTCTAAGTACAATGCTCATTCAAATATGTTTGTCCCAGTGTGTTTTAGGGATTTTGTTTTATTAATTCAGCCTCTTTTTCAAATAATACTAAATGAAGTTTGTATTTGGTACTAAAACTGGTATTTGTATCTTTTAATCTACTTATAGTTCCCCTAACTATGGGTTAAATAGTAGGACTTGTATCTGGAAAAATCATGTTTATTCCCAAAATATTGTTAATACAATATTCACTCGCAGTTAATGAGGCAGAAGATGATGCTTGACATTGCATTTTTGAAGATCAAAGTTGACTGGGAAGCAAGAAACTGGAAGAATTCCACAAATGAGAAACGCAAGAAAAGAATCTTACCTTGTCTTGCCCTTCAAATCTGTTGATTTCCTAGATTATGTGTTGAATCGAGATTTAGAAAGATGGTACAAGGCTATTATTTATGGGGTGATATTCAAAGTGACAAAAAAAAATACTTTTGCAATACAAAGTATGCTTTGGCATTAAAAGGTTTGACTATCGTCTGGTTCACACTCCTCCCCAGTATTTTGAAGAGGATTAGAGCTTTATCCTTTGTTTCCTGTTTAAGATTAGGTTTCCAGTTCCTTCTAAAGTCTTCTCATTCTCTTTCACTCCCAGTATCCCTCTGCATCTTAGTGGCATTGTCACCTTGCTTGGGGTGAATTATAATACACTTCAGCAGAGATCAGCATGCAAAAACACACACGTGAACACAAACAATATGGAAAAATCTTAGACCAATGATAAGTGCATAAAAAAGAAAAATA
>CAXIWW010000951.1:52500-100000 GCA_964036315.1 Acanthosepion esculentum
AAATGGAATTATCTCTCAAAAGAAAAAGCTTAGGAACAGAACGACAAAGTCAACAACAGCACCTCTTTCAAGATCAATTTCAAGCAAGACAATCACTTAATAAACAGAGGTATCTGAGTGCCTCACATGAAAGGCTTGAACAAATAAGACTGCAATCTAAGAAATGTAAGAGTAAAGGAACTGATTAATTAAACAGTTCATTTTGCTCAGGAACTATTTTTGTCTAAATGAAGATAAATATTTTATTTGTATAGATTATTAAAATGACTAAGGGAAGTAATCACTCAGAAATTTACTGACTGAAGTTGATTTATCTCCCTTTCCACTACTGATGAGACAGGAAATATATAAATGTACATTGATAATTATTATATGGCTTGATTATATATAATTTTTGATGATTTAGTGATTATAATACAAATAATAATATATAATATAATACAAAAACATATTGTAAAATTTTCATTATATATAATTTTTGATGATTTAGTGTTAAGAATAAAAAACTAATGATAAAATAAAAATATTTAAAAAAAATGAAGATCCCCACTAAAGATTATTTTAGTAAGTCCAGCACTGAGTTTTGTATGGTATAACTATAGAAGCCATGGTATCGTGTCATAATACAGTACATCTTCAATTATCCAGACATGAATGAAGAGGAAAAAAATGCAATCAACCAAACAATTTTAAATTCTCTGAACTAAACCTATTCTAATATTGCATCTCAGACAAACGTTTTGAAAACTTAGAAAATCATACTCAACATTTGATAAAAACACTGATAAAATCAGTTCACTTAATTCTTAATTTCCTTATTGTTTTAATACAAAGTAAATATATTTGAATTATCACAGCTTTGGTCACGCCAGAAATCATGCCTTACTCAAATCTCAGACTTGGGGTATGAAAACCCAACAGATTAAGATTATGATTGAACTAGTATCTTAAGCAACGTCAAGCCTGGTCAGTATCTCAATGAGTGTCTACTTGGGAATATCAAGTGCTGTAAGCTTGGAGGTGCAGATGGTGTTATGGATAATGGCTTGGAACCATTAATCAGAGATCTTAGGAAAGGTATGAATCCACCTCTTCTCCCCTAGCTATGAGTTAATTAGTAATACTTGTACCACTAAATCATTATTATCTTATCTCAAAAAAAAAAAAAAAAAAAAGAAAAAAGAATTCTTACAATCTAAAAATATTTCCTGGCTTTAAATAAATTAAATTGTAAATGGTTGGTAAGATGTAGAAAATGAATCAATCAATGAACTTATAACCACACCAGAAAATGATGATGATGAGGAGGAGAATGATATTGCTCAAATTGAAGTTCAACAAGCCAATGTCTAATTATAAACATCAAAGCAAAGATTATACCGTCCTGGGTATGACGTTAAACTGCATCCGAGTCCTGGGTAAGACAATAAACTACATCCAACAGCAAGGCGTCTGATCAGGAGGTTTTGAGGAGCGTGGAACCACCTCTTAATTGCTGATGTTCCCAGGTCCACCCAGACCCGGGGTGGTAGCACCTTTTAGGGTCCCAGCTATGGGAAAATAGTGAAATCCCAAGGTGTGTCCACGTCCTGGATATGACGATAAACAACATCCGCGTCCTGGGTATGATGATAAACAACATCCGCGTCCTGCGTATGACAATAAACTACGTCCAACCAAAAGGCCGTCGATCCGATCAATCGGCTGGTCATGTCATGCCCCATCACATCTAACCCATCCCAAAACAACTACAACTTACAATTAACTTTCCCTCCCAAACCCTACACTAAATATACTAACACCTTACCCCTAAAATGTGATGGGAAACAATGATGTTGCCAGCTATACGTTTTTGAAACAATGATGTTGCCAGCTATACGTTTTTGAAACAATGACGTTGCCAGCTATACGTTTTTGAAACAATGACGTTGCCAGCTATACGTTTTTGATATATCTAGTAAATACTGGATCTGGCATTAAATAACCCATAGTGGTTGATATGCCATAAACCCCAAACAAACAAACAAACAAACAAAGCAAAGATTATATTTGACAAATATTTACATTGGTTGCACTTTCAAAAAGAAGCTACCCTTACAAATACATTGACTTTAATCAAGCTTTAGGAGTTAGTGACAGAAAAACGTAATGGCCAGTCAGAATCAGACAAAAATTGATGCATTTTTTTTCCACCAAGAGTAAAATTGGCAAAAACGAGAACAAAGAGTTTTAAAATGTTATTTGCTGATATAAGGAATTCAATTTTTTCCAAAAATGAAATATTTCCTTTATTCTTTTTTGATAATTCAGGCATTCAATTATGCAAAATTTTTTATATATTTCTGTCTCAAGATGTCCAGGTAATTAAGGAATTATTATAGTATGGCACCTAGTGAGGAACACACTCTATAAGCTAGTAAATTGGCTCACCAGAAAAGATTAAGATCATGTAAGTATTTTTATTTAAGTAAGTTTTCAAGTCTGAACTACATGGTCAGCTTGCAGATTATCATGTAAGGGATGTGTGCAAAGGGAAAGTGGCAAGCTGAGTTCAATTTCCAAGATACTAAGGCCCTTACGTTAGGAATGTATGTATTTCTAGTTTACCTATCTGGCAGTCGGTCTAAGAGAAGGACAACTCCAAATACAAACAGCAGGAAGTTACTCCACTATCTTGAAAGGTGCATGAGGCAGGTTGCTATTTTTATAGTTATAGAGTTTAATGCAAATAATTTAAGCACACATTATTTATGAAACTAACCATTTTAATTCGCAACCAAAGTTTGTGCAAAAATTATAATAATCATTTTATTTCAGTTTTCTGGCAAAAACCGTAAAGGAAATAAAAGACTCATAAAAATAAGTTGAGTTTGGAGTTTGTCCGAACCAGAAGAAAACCCTTTGGAAATAATTAAACTGGACAAGTGCTGAGTTAGCATAAATCTTACAACTTTTATCAATGCAAAAATCTACACCAATGAAAATTCCCAGACATGGCAAGAGAACAAGACAAAAACTTCAAATGATACAAAACACTAGTTTTATTTCCTTTAACATGTATAAAAAAAAAAGAAAAGCAACACTTCAGTCTTTGAAACTGTCACAATTTGGTAAGGTGGGGGGCATAATAATAATGTCAACACAGTTTTAGCCTGGTGTGACATCTCTGCTGGCAGAAGCAATACTCCTGCTTTTTATTCACGCATAACAATATGGCCAACACGGTACTTCCGTGTCTGAACAATGGCTGAAATGGTGCTTCTATTTCCTTAGTTCCATAGTTACGACACAAACATAAAAGATTCTTGGAGAATTTCTGAAAATGATGGCCAAATTATTCAAATAATGTTCAAACAAAGAAAAATAAAATAAAATAAATGAAGCATCCTTGTATCTTTTTAACTTTCGTTCAACCAATACAAGGCCGGAGAGCCACTCAAGGCAGAGGGATACTGAGTCAGATTATTGAAAGAGAAGAGGATGATAAGTAGCACATATTATGAGCATGTATAGAGATCAGTCGGATTTAAAGAGAAGATTGTAGTAATGAGGGGTTTTTTTATTGACTGATTTGACTTTACTGCTGATCAACCTTTTGGAGGTTATTTAAAGCCAGAAAATATTTCTGGATTGTAAGAAGGTTTTGGAGATAATAATGATTTACTGATACAAGTCCTATTATTTAACCCATAGCTGGGGAGAGAAGAGATGGATTCATACTTTTCCCAGGAGTATTTGCGTGTAAGTAAATATAACAAATCCAACTGGAATTGGAACTCAGCTCTCCAATTTCAAACCATTATCCATTATACCACCCACACATTCAAGTTTACAGTGCCTGGTATTCCCAAGTGGTTACCCATCTAGGTACTGACCAGACTTGATGTTGTTTAACTTTGGTATAGTGGTCAGGAAAGTAACCTCTTGGAAGTTTGCTCCACAAAATAAAAAACAATCTGGGTAAAAAGCTATCTGAGTAGAATTTGCTTAACAAAGGAACATGAAAGAATAGGAATGGTTTGTTATCATGAACATGGTATAGTGAGTCCTAGCTGTGAAGATCTGAACTGGTGAAACTAAGGAATGTAACTTCTGTCTATATTTCTGAGATGAGATATTGGAACTATTCACATGGTTCGGACTATTGTTCTCATCTTTATTGTCATATTCATGACATTTTGGCTGTTGTATGTTCCAGACTTCTTCAGGTGATATACATTGGAATTTCAAACCAAACCTTTTATTTTATCCACTGTTAGATTAGTGAAAGACTAGTAACATTTCATCTGTCAGATAGATGTTGCAGGGTGGATATAATTCCTTACCAACAAGGCAGCATAATCACTTTTGAATTTTATTAAGGTTATACAGTGAGGACTCGGCAATATCAGTCCAGATATGACAGCAATACTCCATTCTGTGCCTGTTCTAATTCTTGTAAAGATTTTATTATTTATTTTGAAATATTTGAAAAATTTATCTATTTTTCAACACCAGTCATATTTTCTCATTTTTGTTCCAGCAGCAATTATAGTTCTCGCTGATCAATATTAACAACTGTATATTTTACAAGGATTCTCAGTTCTTTGAGGACACATTTTTTAATAGTTCTAATTTTTATAACTGATTAGCGTTTCTTTTCAGATAAATTTGGTATCTGATGACACAACCATTTACTCCAGTCTTGATACAAGTCTTATCAGTTCAATTAGGCCAAATTGGCAACTGACCTCACAAACGACATACAGTGTGTAGTTAACTGAGGCAAACAATAGCTTGTTATGTTTAACATCTCTAAAACAAAACAGGTCTCTATTAATCATCTAAGAGATCTCTTTCTGCCTTCCATCAGTATGGCTGATGCTAACCTCCAGGAGAGCGAGCGACTCATTGTGCCTTCTCAGGCTAACATTTTTTCGGCAACACTCTCGGCTGACATCAAGTGAAAATACTACATTGAATGCATTGCTAGGTCAGCTGCTAAGAAAGAATCTATCTTGCATATCTACAAGTCTACCATTCTTTGTATATTGCTGCTACATATGGTCCAGTGCTCCTGCTCTATATTTAGTGATTCTTGATAAAATCCAAAGAAGAATCTGCAATATTGTTGGTCCTGACCTGATATCTCAGATTCAGTCTCTTTCCCACTGCCATTAAAATTGCCTACCTTTGCTTTTTCTATATATACTTTCATGGTAATTGCTCAGATGAGCTCTTTGCTATGGTGCCTAAATTCTTTGAATTTAAGTGCAGTACTAGACTGGCGACAGGGTCTCATCAATTTACAGTTGGGTTGGCTAGATGTTAACATAAGTTCTATGCTAACAGTTTCTTTTCTTGCTCTTCTCACTTGTGGAACTCTCTTTTGGCTCCATGCCTTCCAGCCAAGTTTAATCTTTAAAAATTTAAATGCAATGTCAATCTTTATCTACTGTCTTCCTGATTACTCTTCTATTGTTCTCACTCCTTAATAATTCTGTTTTCCAATTCTACACACTTCTGTGTCTTAGTAGCTTTACTAGCTTGCTTGGGGTTATACCAATCAAAAAAAAGAAAAAAATGATGAGAAACATCAAGCTAACTCAGCAAATAAAAAAGTACACAATAATCCTTGCCTTAAAGGCAGTGCATAGTGATGAAGAGATTTATCCTTTCCTGAATGTTGCAGTCAATTGTTGTTGAAGTTTGTAAAAGTCTGGAAACTGCTGACATGAATTGTACTGAGTTGGCCAAATATAAAATGTCTGCTAAAAGTCCCGATATCATCAGAACTCCTACATTTGTAATGAAAAGTGCAGAAAATTACTAAGAACCCCAGAAAGTCGATTAACACCATTGCTACAGGGCTCAAGGTCTCAAAGTACTCTGTGTGAGGGCCTTCAATACAAGTCTGTCATGAGGCGAGGCTAATTCATATCTGCAAGGACAAAAGATAACCGTCTGATCTGCACAAAGAATTTGTTGAGGAAGTTGAAATATCAAGAGCCTGGAATACTTTAATTTTTTTGATCAAGCCTAAAACGTCAAGCAAAGAAATGACAAATGGTTATGCAGAGACCCTAAGGTTATTCCAGTGGTTATGCATACAAAGTTTTTGGCAACTGTGATAGTTCTAGTAGCCATGAGCAACGAGGAAGATATCAAGCTTCCTTAATTCTTTACTCAGTGGGTCAATGTTGCAGACTATAAGGAGGAGGTGTTTGAGAGTTATGCATCCTTGTATAGAGAGCATGAGAAAAGGATGACTATGTACATACCAACAAAATTCTGTGCCAATCTCAAAAAGTCAAGACGACCCAGGAATGGATGAGTTACAATCTCCACAATCATGTCACCCCAAACATATGACCTCTCAGTTTTCCAGAACTGAATCTGTTGTACTGCTACGTCTGGGGCATAGTCGAGAGGGAAATCAATTGACACCCCTCCATTCTATAAAATCTCTCAAGTTCGCTATAACTAGCACAATATCCCAAATAGATAAAGATCATCTGATATGAGCATGTTAACATTTACGACCTTGTATTGAAGCAGTCATCGAGACTAACAGTGGATTCATTAATGCGTCAAGAAAAGTCTCAAGGTTATTGGTACCCATTTTTTTTTCTCAAATAAAGCTCTTCTTTCATGACATGAATCTTTACTTAATTCCTGCAAATATCATGAAATAACTGAGCAGCACTGTGTTTACTAAGATTAAGTCTGGCACAAGGCCATATGGGAGGGAAGCAAAGCATGTTAAACTACCAAATGGGGATGACTTGCCTATTTTGAAAAACATTCAAAATTCTTTGTTTTTTTTGTTTTTTTTTTAACAAAAATTGATCTCTGGCACCAGTGAGAAAGACAATGAACTCAGCCACCAAGCAGGCCCTCATCAATAAATGCCATCTGTGAATTCTATGTTGCAGATATACATTTAGTCAAGATTATAAAAAATGTATTGTCTGTGGTGAATAATGCCACTAGCCTTTACCAAAGAATAGATCAGTAACTAACACAATATTTCAAAAAGTGATGAGAATGGAATTTTTAAATTTAAGGTAAGTTTTTAGTTAAAACATTCTCAATCAAAGAGGGAAAGAGACAGAAAATAAGGTGGAGATAAAAGAGAAGGCAAGAGAGAGAAGACAGAATGAGAGAGGAGAAAGGAGAGATAAGAAAGTGTAAGGAGAAGAAGTGAGAAAGGGATGCGAAAGAGGAAAGAAAAGGATACAAGGAGTGATAGGGGAGGGTGAGGGGAGAAAGTGAGAAGAGAAGTGGGGTGGAAACCGAGAAGAGAAGTGGGGTGGGGAGAGAAAGCCAGAAGAGGGTGGGGAGAGAAAGCCAGAAGAGGGTGGGGAGAGAAAGCCAGAAGAGGGTGGGGAGAGAAAGCCAGAAGAGGGTGGGGAGAGAAAGCCAGAAGAGGGTGGGGAGAGAAAGCCAGAAGAGGGTGGGGAGAGAAAGCCAGAAGAGGGTGGGGAGAGAAAGCCAGAAGAGGGTGGGGAGAGAAAGCCAGAAGAGGGTGGGGAGAGAAAGCCAGAAGAGGGTGGGGAGAGAAAGCCAGAAGAGGGTGGGGAGAGAAAGCCAGAAGAGGGTGGGGAGAGAAAGCCAGAAGAGGGTGGGGAGAGAAAGCCAGAAGAGGGTGGGGAGAGAAAGCCAGAAGAGGGTGGGGAGAGAAAGCCAGAAGAGGGTGGGGAGAGAAAGCCAGAAGAGGGTGGGGAGAGAAAGCCAGAAGAGGGTGGGGAGAGAAAGCCAGAAGAGGGTGGGGAGAGAAAGCCAGAAGAGGGTGGGGAGAGAAAGCCAGAAGAGGGTGGGGAGAGAAAGCCAGAAGAGGGTGGGGAGAGAAAGCCAGAAGAGGGTGGGGAGAGAAAGCCAGAAGAGGGTGGGGAGAGAAAGCCAGAAGAGGGTGGGGAGAGAAAGCCAGAAGAGGGTAAGGGAAGAAATCCAGATGAGAAGAGGGTGAGGGGAGTAAGTCAGAGAAGATGTGAGAGGTGAAAGATAAGCACAGAATGGAGAGAGAGAGAGAGAGAGAGAGAGAGGGGATATAAAAGAGGAGAAAATGGGGAGAGAAACAAGGATAGAACAGACAAAGCTGTACTTGACAGCAGAAACAAGTGTCATGGCAGTTGAACATCTGTTGCCAATGAGCACATGGGGAATGTGCAAAGAAGCTGACAATCCCAACAGGAGAATTGGACTTGTATAATCCTCTTGGAAAGAAGAAGGCCGTCATTTTCATTAGTGACACAAGACACTCGTTATTATCAATGGAACTACATCAGTGGACAAGTAGATTGTTTTCAAATTCTGGCTAAACTTTACATTGACCTGATTAAGTTGCAAAAGAATGCATAAAGATTCACATCCTGAAACTTTAGATGTATCATATTAAATGAAAGACGCAAAGAAAATGGAGAGGTTTTGTTTTTCAAACTTGTGAAATATAGAACATTAAATAAAAGAAAAATTATACAAGGTGGCAATTTCACAAATAAAATATCCTTAAACCTACTTTAATAAGTCTCAGAAATTATTTTATGGATTCACCTGCTAAAAATAAAAAAAAACAAAAAAACCCAAAACAGTAATTTCCTAAATCAGAAAAAGTTTTGCAAAGTCACTTATAAATTTCCCTTCATAAAACACAGTTAATATAGATCTATTTATATATTTATTTTTACAAGCAAGATGATAAAGCCACTAAGGCGCAAGGAGGTTACTGAGAGTAAAGGAAACCAAGAAAACATTACTGAGGAGAAAGGGCAATAAGAAAAACAGGATTCAATGGAACAGATGATGGCAATTGATGTTGCATTTAAACTTCTGAAAAGATTATGAGAGAAAAGCAAGGAGCTGGAAAATAATTCCACATGTGAGAAGTGTGATGGAAGAAAATAAGATATCCAAAAGTTAGAAAATACTCACTGCTAATAATTATAAGAGTTTAAAATGAAGAAAATTGTAGTGAAATCAAAGACAGATTTTAACATCTCATCCTAAAGGAAACTAATTAAAGAAAAAAATCCACTGTTTTTGGTAGAATTAACAAAAAAAAAATGAATTACTCTAAATTGAAGAAACTTATATAAAATCTTTGTCACCATGTTTATCACGTTTCAGCAGTTGTACACTCCGGCCTTCTTCAGGTGGTTGGAACGTCGAACTGAACCATTTATTTCGCTCGCTGGGGTAGAGTGTTCTACTTCCACGTGCCATGTCTAATTGATGTCAGTTATCAGTTAAGGACACATGACACAGTGGATAAAGGTGTTAGATCCAGTGACAGGACCCAAAGAGTGTGAGTTCAATACCTAGTTAAAGCAGTAGAGAACTTTCAGAGGGGAATTAACAGGAGATAACTGACATCCATTAGACATGGCACGTAGAACTAGAACAGTCTACCCCAGTGAGCGAAATAAATGGTTCAGTTCAACATTCCAACCACCTGAAGAAGGCCGGAGCGTACAATGCCCGAAACATTTTGATAAACATAGCAACAAAGATGAGGATGATAGTCTGAACAATGTAAATAGTGTACATAATACCTCATTTCAGAAATATAGCCAGATTATATAAAATTGTTACAATGGAGCAATTGGGTTGACTAAATAATACCTGGGATCAAAAAATATAAGCAAAATGATAAATTTTTCGTATGGCAAGATGACAATACCAACCTTCTTTTACAAACATGATGCTACAAATAATGTAGCTGGTATAGGAAGTTCTTGTGCAGTAGATTTGCCAGACTTGTAGAATTAAGACTCACTTGTTTTGATTATCTAAAACTCCTTGTTTGGTTAGTCATTTCAAGAGATCCAAAATTCCTTAAAGAATTAACATTGAGATCATTGTTCTCTGATTGAATACACTATTTCTTTTTTTCTTTTAATCAAGTTCACCCCAACGAAGGTATTAAAGCCACTGAGACATGAGGGGTTACTGGGTGTGAGAGATTTAGAAACAGAAACATTATTAATGAGCAAGACCAAAAGAAGAGTAATCAGCAGGAAAGTAGATAGTGATTGACATTTCATTTAAATTTTTGGAGATTAAGGTTGGCTGGAAAGCATGGCGCCAGAATGGATTTTCCCAAGCTAGAAGTGCAAGAAAAGAAACTGTTAGCATAGAACTTACGGTTACATCTAGCCAGCTCAAATGTAAGCTGATGAGACGTCTTCGCCAGTCTCCTATTAAAGTAGTTATAGAAAAGCCAAAGTGGGGCAACTTTTACAGTGATGGGAAAGAGACTGAAGCCAAGATACCAGAACTGGGCCAATAATATTGCTGATTCTTCTTTAGATTTTATCAAGGAGCTCTAGATAAATAGCAGGAGCACCAGACCATATCTAACAGCAATATTCCAAGCATGAGTGAATGGTGGACTTATAGATATGCAAGATAGATTCTGGAGAGAAAAATTGTCTAGCATGAAACAGTAAACCAACTTTCTTTGCAGCTGACCAAGCAATGGCTTTAATATAGTCTCTCCACTTCCTGTCAGCCGAAAATGTTAGCCTGAGAAGGCGCAATGAGTCCCTCTCCTGGAGGTTAGCATCAGCCATACTGATGGAAGGCAAAGAGGGGTTTATCAGATGATTAACAGAGAGCAATTTAGTTTTGAAGTTGTTAAACTTAACAAGCCATCATTTGTCCCACTTAACAGACTGAAAGTCATTTTGAATATCAGCTTGACCTTATCAAACTTACTATTGCGACAGTAGTAAATGATTCTGTCATCAGTTTAAATAACAAGTTAAGAGCTGATGCCATCAGGAAGCTCATTGATAGAGTAGGTCTAAGGATAGGAGATACCTGCATTAGTATGAAACAAAAAGGAAGAGTGGCTGTTCAAGATTACTTTCATTTCACAATTTGATAGGAAAAATTGAATCAGTTCAAAAATTTTCAATTGTGAAGACTTGTATACGAAACCCTGTTGAAATCTTTCGAGATGTCCAAAGCTACAGCGCAGGCTTCACCATTTTTATCTAGAGCATGATAGATTCATTCTGCAATTAGTATATCAATATATCAGCAGTTGATCTGGAGAAATGAAAGCCATATTGCTTGTCTGAAAAATGGCCCTGCGATGCAAGATGGTTTTAGCATAAAAAAACATTATAAAGCCATATGAAAGTAAGAATAAATTTTTATGTCTAATGATGTTTTGGCCATTGTGCCCTCTGACTTTCTTCAGGCCTCTGTTGATTCAGGTAACCTTCAGGGAATTTCAAACAGAATCATTTATTTAATCTATGGGAGTAAATTATTTACATTCTGCTGTCTATGTCTAGGGATATCTACTCTTGTCCTTTTTAGTACTGCTCAGTTATTAGTCAGCCTATTTCCACTGAGTATGACTGTTACTTAGACCAGAGAGTGAACTCAAATTTACTATAACATCAAATTAATGAACCAATACCTTAATCCTATTTAATAATGTAACTTGAGCTGAGTAGTACAGACTCAGTGGAAATGGGAAAAGCAACACCTGAGCAGTACTTAAAATGACATATTCCTCAAAAGGGACAGTGGAAAAAGAACAATTTAAGATACAGGCATCCCTCAATTAATGTGCATTTGATTAATGTACTAAATTTTTTATATACCAAAATCCGATTAGTGCATACATATTACTTGATTAGTGCGATGAAATATTCTTCAGTTTAACCATAGTAGTTAAAAATTTATTTTTTCATAGTTATCAATTGTACACATTAGCTGCACTAATCGGGGAATTGTGTATAGATTAAATTGAGGTTCCACTTCCAAGTTTACCTGGATTGACAGGTACTTGAAGAAGGCTGGAGAGTACAATCGTTGAAAGGTGATAACAACAAACAGGACTGTTTTTTTTTCTTTTTTATGCCATGTCCATTTTTTTCTTTTTTTTTTAGCTTATCACCCAAGCAAGGCTGGAAGCCACTAGCACGCAAGGGGTTACAGAAGGTTTGGAGGAAGAGCAGATAGGAGTGGTAAAGGGCATAATAGACAATCGTGACTCGACTAATTCCTTTTTCTTTATTATTAGCATACAGTCACAAAATCTTCGGAAAGAGAGTGGGGTGATCTCCCACTGCCTTCTGTACAGATTACTTTTCTTTATTATTCATGAATTGCCAGGAGATCTTGGGAAAGATAGTTGAGTGGTTTCTCATTGGTTTGGAATTCAGAGTTTTTATTCTCATAGACTGGTTGCCAACAAGTGAAGAAAGCCTAGTCTACCAAGCTATTTCGCCCATAGTTGGAGGGGAAGAAGAGATAGATTCATGCCTTTCTCAAGGTTATTTGTGAGAAAGTGAGCACAACATAATTTGAAATCAACTTGCCAAGTTCACTTCTGTGCTAATATCCATTACATGACCCATGCATCCCTAGTCTGACATTTACACGGCCTTGGGAGTGATGTATTATTTTCCATAGCGCAACCCTTATCCCACAGATGAAATGTTGTTAGCCTCTCACTAATTTATTGCTATTACATTTTTTATTCCTTTTTTGAAGCTTATCAACCTTTGCAATTTATTTAAAGCCAGGAAATATTTTTAGATTGTAAGAATATTATTCTTGAGATAATAATGATTTGTGAGGCAAGTATTACTAATTAACCCATAGTTTGGGGAGAAGAGGTGGATTCATACGTTCCCCAAAGTTATTTATTTGTAACTGTATATATAACAAATCCAACTGGAATTATCCATTAGACCACCTGCAGATCTAAGCTTACAGCACCTGGTATTCCCAAGTGGGCACCTATCAAGGTACTGAGCAGGCTTGATGTTGCTTAAGCTATAAGTTCAACAATACCTTAATCTATTGGATTTTCATAACTAGAGTCTGAGATATGAGTAAGACATGCCATGATAATTCATATAGATTTTCTTTGCATGAAAACAACAAGGAAATTAACAAGAATTCAACTGATTTTCATCAGAGTTTTTATCAAACATTGAGTACAGTTTTCTAAATTCTCAAAACGTTTGTCCAAGATGAAATATTAGAATGGGTTTAGTTTGGATAATTTCAATTTTCCTCTTCATTTCACGTCTGGATAATCAAGAATGTACTGTATTGTTACACTATGTTAAAAGATACAAATGTTACTAATTAACCCATAGCTGGAGGGAGAAGAGGTGGATTCTTTTCCCAAGGGTATTTGCCTGTGACTATACTGAATCCAACAGGAAATGGAATTCAGTTCTCTGATTAACAATTCCAAGCAATTATTCCACCCTGCACACACCCAAGCTTACAATTCCTGGTATTCCCATTTAAGTGCTGACCAGGTTTGATGTTGCTTAACTTTTGTGATCATATGGAGAACGGGTCTTTCAACATGATATGCCCATAAGTCCTTGCTGTTACTATTTCAAATGTTCTAATGAGTTACATTCCTTAGACCCATCAATTCGGATCTTCACAGCTAGGACCTGTCAAGCAACGTTCATGGTGGTAAATGATCCCTATGCCCCTAGCATTCCTTTCATAAGGACCAAGTTCCACTTGAACAGTTTCTTCCCCAGAACTGTTACTTTGTGGAACAGACTCCTGAGAGGATACTTCCTTGATCACTACAATCTTAACAACTTCAAGACCATATCTATCCTACATATCCTCATAATATGCACTTCCCGATTTCCTCCCTTACAACAATCTCATTCTTTAACCCTCTGCCTTGAGTGGCTCTTGGGTCTTGTATTAAGAGACAATAAAATAACTCCTCATCCCAGAAATTCATACTGAATAATGAATTCACATCTTCTCTCTCCAGCTATGGGTTAATTAGTAAGAATAATGAGTAATGAATAAGATTTTTTCACAAATAAAATGCTGCAAACTTTTGCATCAACATTTTTTTATTAATTAATTACTAAATAACCCATAAACCTGTCGGGTTCCTTTTAAAAGCAAGTGCATGATACAAAATGATGTGGTAACAATATTATCAATTATTTTAATTTGTATTTGCAATACAAGTTATTGTGACAATTATTACTAGCCAAATGCCCACCTTGCAAACATTTCTCGTAATAATCTAAAAATAATTCAGAAGACAATGTTATTTATAGCAACTGGGTTTTTGCTTTTCAATACTGTGTCTGAAAAATGGCATTTTATCGCCCATGCCATGACTTACGGCCTTTTGGCTAAGATCAAAGTGTAGTATCTGTTCACAGATTACTCGCTGAATGATCGCCTTTAGGCCGGGATCGATCACTGATACAGGCCGGTCGCAGGGATTCGTCCCTGCGCTGGTAGTATCGCAGCTAAGACTAGCTATGACCAGCTAAAGACCAGCTTGGACAAGCTAAGACCAGCTAAAGACCAGCTTGGACAAGCTAAGACCAGCTAAAGCCAAAGCACTGCGGCCCGGGTGAAAACTCGGGTCCATTCCCCCTCCCTTCCCACATTAAACCCTGACCTTGTGTCACAACCTGACCCTGTGGGAGGTCAAGTAAATCCCGGCCTTTTGGCTAAGATCAAAGTGTAGTATCTGTTCACAGATTACTCGCTGAATGATTGCCTTTAGGCCGGGATCGATCACTGATACAGGCCGGTCGCAGGGATTCGTCCCTGCGCTGGTAGTATCACGGCTACGTCTGACTAGCTATGACCAGCTCTGACAAGCTTAGACCAGCCATGACCAGCTAAGACTAGCTATGACCAGCTCTGACAAGCTCTGACCAGCTTGGACAAGCTATGACCAGCTAAGACCAGCCATGACCAGCTCTGACAAGCTAAGACCAGCTAAAGCACTGCGGCCCAGGTGAAAACTCGGGTCCACTCCCGTCCCACGTTAAACCCCGACCTTGTGTCACAACCTGACCGTGTGGGAGGTCAAGTAAATCCCCAGCCTTTTGGCTAAAATCAAAGTGTAGTATCTGTTCTCATCAGCTTAATTTGATTCTCTCTCTCCTTTTTATCTTCCTTTCTTTGATTTTCTCACTGAAAACCAAGTAGTGTCCTTTCCCCTATTTCTGCACAATAAAAATGGAATAGTCCATTATTTGAGGTTTTGGCAGGACATAATGGCTGTGTGAACTAACAAAGGGAGAGAGAAGCACAATTATACAATATTATTTAGATCAAACGCAATAAGAAATTAATAATAATTATATATTTTTTTTATTATACATATTTCTTTCTCACATTTATTTCAAAATATATAATGGTGGCAAACCAGAGTGCATCTGTTTATTTATTTACCATCAAGTCATGTGACAATTTTCCAGCCATACAGATTATGTTTTAAAATGACACACCCACATAGCATCTTCACCTATCAAGTACTTACCAAATATCTGAGATATTTGTTTATAAAAAAAGCTCTAATGCAGTGTAGTGAATTGTATAAATGTTGTTATGTATATTTTAATTTATTTAATAATGTTGTATTTAATTCTTATTATATTCTTCCTGCTTATTATCTTACACACAGATAATAGTTGGAATATAATATGCAAGTGTTTGTTTATATATGCGGTTTGATACAAGAATGTATATTGAAAATAAATATTGAATCTCCTATTAAAAATGCCATGAAAACAAAAACGATCCTAGCTCAAGAACCCCTCGTCTAATTTTAACAAAATTTGGCACTACACTCGGCAGGGGTTCAAGGTAGAATATGCTTATAAATTGGATGGAGTATTATGCACTGTTTATAATCTGTATCTCTAGAACAGTCATACAAGATTAGAGTTTTAGTATATATATATATATGAAGAAATATAGTTCTAAGGTATGCTATATTTATGGAATAAAGTGCTCAGTATCAGAGATAGAGTGTATTTGAATATAAATATAAAAGTGAATATTGAACATGTGGAGGTGACAAGCTGTTTCATGCTAGACGCAATCATCAGGCACCCTGCTGATTGCGTCTAGGATGAAACTACCTGTGCTGACTTTATTGTTCACACACACATATATATATATATATATATATATATATATATATATATATATATATATAGGAGGCAGGGTGGAGTAATGGATAACGGCTTGGATTGAGGAATCGGAGAGCCGAGTTCGAATTCCAGTCGAATCCATTACATTCACTTACGTGGAAAGGTGTGAATCCTCCTCTTCTCCCTCCAACTATGAGTAAATAGCAGGACTGACTGGGTTCTATAGCCTTGGATGGCAACTGGTCTAGGAGAAGGACAACTCTGAATTCAGAACCTGCAGAGGGTCGTTTGGGGACCTGGTGCAGCGAATGCTGTATTCGTCCCTCCAAAAAGTGTGGATGGCCCTGCACAAAGCCTTCACCACTATAATCAAATCGCATGTGTCGGTGTCGGGCTCTCAGTTCCTAGGAACTGATCTATCTGACCCTCATACGTCGAGTTTGACGGGAGAGTCGATCATATATGTATATTGGTAAGGAATAATTTTCATCCTTTTTTGATTTTAAATTTGTGCTTGTATAATGTTTCTTTTAATTTTCTATTGGTGGAGGTGTCGATGTGGGTGCTTATAAAGAAATTCATTTATAATAATTATTAAATGAAAGAAAATCTCCAAGAATTTCCAACAAGATTCAAACTGTCTATATCTCTGAATTGAGGTATGATGATTATTTACATTATTCAGACTGTTATCCTCATCTTCATTGCTATATTCACACTGTTTTGATTAACTAATGTCTTTATCCACAGCCCAGTAGATAAAGATGTTGGTTAGATCCAGTGACTAGACCCAAAGAGTTGTGAGTTCAATACCAAGCTACAGCAGTAGTGAACCCAAAAACTTGGAGGGTTGAGTTAAAGGGAAATAACTGAGACATCCGGAAGAGGTATGGCATGTGGAACTAAAACAATCTAGTGTTCGGTTCTAAATTCCAATCACCTGAAGAAGGCCGAAGCATACAATGTCTGAAATGTTATGAATATGGCAATGAAGATGAGGATAACAGTCAAAATAATGTAAATAAGATTCAAACTAATTATTTATAAGAAAATAGAAGCAAATTTACTGGCAAGTTTTAGATAAAAAATATTGTAGCAAAAGCATTTTGTCTTGTTCTAATTCTTTGTTTTAAGTGTAAAATTTTGTTTTCTTTTCATCCACAGACATCATTACACTCTTGAGATTCAATAAGTTATTATATTCTAATATATATATATATATATGTAAGAAAATGCTGCTTTTGACAGATCTCCTCTTTACAAATGAATTGAATTTGAAAATAAAATTAATCAAACTCAGAGGTGGAGGAAGAGAAACCGTTAATCATTAACTGTTGCACCAAGATTTAATTTAGTAATCATTAACTTGCTGGCATTTCTGATTCCAAGCCATCATATCTTGGTATACAAATTCCATTTTACATAATTATTAATCTGACAGTGCTTTCATAATTACATGAATCAGTTTTTAGATATGATGGGAAAAACAAAAACAAAGGTGTGACATATTAATGACGGACAGACACATAAGCTGAAATTAATATAATTTTATTTTACTTTTTTTATTTTTTAAAGATCATGTTCTTTCAGAATATAACACCCCACAAGTTCTATTTCTTTATCATCAACAAACTGCCATTACTTTTTTTTTTTTTTTTTTTTTACAGCAAGGTCCAGGTGCCACTCAGGTAGAGTATTACATGCAGAGGAAGCGGAAGATAACAGTTAACCCTAGACTTGAGCAGGTTAAAATTGTATTGATTGGGGAAACATCCTCTTGGAAGTTGGTTCGACAGACCAGTGGTTCGTGGGAAGAAGCTGCTCAAGTGGAACTTACTTTTCACCAATGGAATATGGAGGAAATGTGGGTGGTTCACTACAATGTGAGTGGCATGGTAGCTCATTGCTGTGAAGGTTAGACCTGGCAGAACCAAGGAAGGTAGTTCATTCAAGCACTTTCCATGGAAGTAGTGATAGAGCACATCCGGCCTGAGAGAGAGAGAGGTTGGAGGGTGTAAAATAATTTGTCACCCACAAGGACTTTGAGACGCTTTTGGACTCTTTTGAGACTGAAAAATGAAGACTGGGCAGTTCCTGTCCAAATGTGACAGCAGGGCTCCATTTTAGGCCTGGTTTGGCTCTTGTAAAGGTAGAGGGTAACATGAGGAGTTAACGGAGAGCAGTACAGAGAGCAGTACAGGGAACTGACCATTTTTTCTGCACCTTTAGCAATGGATCATATATAAGAGTTTCATTTGAGGTCTGGTTTGATTTTAAGGCCTAATAGTCTCTCTAGGCACAGAGCCTCCCGAAGGGGACATCAATTGAGATTGGCAGTCGTTCGGTGTCCGATCAGCAATGATGAAATATAGCTAGTTTGATTTCTTGGGCATCCAATTGCCTTCTCCACTGTTTTAAATTCAGTGTAGTCCTTCTAGACTGGCTACCACCCAAGGCCAGACTAGCTTGCTATTTAATCCACAGCTATAGGGAGAAACGATTCATGCCTTTGCCCAGAGTATTTGTCTGAAATGACCACAATGGACAACTACTTCAATGTACAATGTCCCTTCAGGACATTGGTGATCATGGCTCTCCACAATTTCCTATCCTTTGTAGCTCTTAATAAATTGCCTTTTTATTAATTCTCTGCTAAACTATTGTTCTATCATCCATTTACTCAAGCTCGCTAGGTAGGTTATGTGTTCTTTTCCTCTGTTCCTTTTGCCTTCTATCTGTCCTGTAAGTATCAAATTATCCAAGCCTTCTTTCCTCATTATGTGTCCTAGAAATTTCAACTGTCTTTTCCTGATGTTAAGTATAAGTGTCTTTTGTTTCCATTTTCTCTGAAACTTTGTTGTTGATCACATGTTCGGCCCATGGTATTCTCAGCATCCTTCTGCAGAACCACGTTTCTGTTGTTTCAAGTCTCTTCTTCATCTGTGAGGGGATTGTGCGGAATTGACTGATACTATATGACAGTTGTTTCTGACAAAATTATTTCTTCATACTTTTCTTAGCTTTTGAAAGGCATAAAAATTTGAATTCAGCTCCATGATTACACTTTATGTGCTGATAACTGTTACATGACTCAAATATTGATAAAACTTAGATTTATTTGATTCAGCCTCACAAGATTGGAGTACCCAATGAGGATTGACTTCATTATCTACTCCTCCTCAGTTCCTGCAGATAACAGAGCCATAGCCTTATAACGCTAAGTGTTTCTGCGGTAATTTCTGTAACAAATAGTTTTTTTTCCAGGGTGGAGTTGTCAGTCTCAGGCTCTACCTGTTTTGAATTTTGTCCTTCTAGACTGGTTACCAAGAGAGTCCAGATTACTGCTTAACCCATAAGAGGGAGAGTGATTATTTTTAATGGCTTAACACTTTGTGGGTTATTTAAAGCTGTGCTGATAACCATTAAATTATATGCACATATGAACTCATTACAATGGTAATTAATGATCTATGAGACTAACTTGTACTCCATGGTGTAAGTACTTAGCAGGCATTTCCTAAGTTTAGCATAGTCTGGCTGAATGCTACAACTGTTGAGTACTAATGGGATTCAAACTCTCTACAGTAGTATTTAATAGTTTCCAAGACTGGCTCGTTAACCTCAACTTGATGATGTAAATCCTAAGAGGTATTTACCAAGCTGGCATTAATCTGGTTTGACACACACCATTACCCTACCTATCCCCAAACCAATTAAATGCTTACAGACTCAAATGTAAATAACCAGTATTTATCTATATTCAAACTAAGTAAATGGTTATGAGCTCAAATACAAACAATATTTACCTATTTCTGAACCAATTAAATTCTTATAGACTCAAATATAAATGGCCAATATCTACGTATCAAGTGTAGAAATTTTTTATAATTTTAAATATAAACAATCAATATTTACCTATCCACAAGTAAATGCTTATAAATGGCCAATCCCCAAGACCATATAAATACTTATACAGTCATATATAATACACAAATATTTACCTATCCCAAACTATATAAATTCTTATACACTCAAATATAAACATCTAATATTTACCTATCCTTGGACCAAGTAAATACTTACAAACTCAAATATAAATGACCAATATTTACCTATTCACGAATCAAGTAAATTATCACAGATTCAAATATAATAAATATATAAAACATAATTTTATACAAAAAAACTGATCTCAACATTAAATTACTCAACAAGGATTGGCTTGTCATAAAATCAAGCAAACTAATTTAATTTTTTTGCCTTTTTGACTATTCTTTCTTTCTACATTAAACTTTTACAAGATTATTCATTTGTATGCTTGAAAAATCAAGAATAAAGATGAAAGTAACAAATTCTCATTTCTACACACGGACAAAACAGGATTGGCTTTTAAACTTACATTAAATCCTACTTTTATTCATCCAGTTTGTCTTTTTTGTAGTCAGGGATTTTTTCTTGCTTTACCATCAGTCCCTGCATTGCTCCCCACCTCCCAAAATATTCTTCTTTAAACTGGCTGCTGCCGCATACTGAAAACAATACAAACAAATGGGGGGGGGCAGCTTGATTTATTTCAAGCAGGAACAAAAATTATCCAAAAAGTATCACATGACATCCAACAAAACTGTTTTTGTTGTTGTTGTTGTTGTTTTTTGTTTTTTTTTAAATGCAACCATAGCAAGTCTCTTCCAGGAAGCCGGAGAATCAGCAAACTGACCTCATGAACTATTTGTGCTATGAATTGGATATCAATTTTGTGACCTTGTGCCAGACTACATAAAGCCTAGTAAATATTAGGTTGCCAACCACAGCTGGGTCATTTCACTGGTGGAGCAATTTTGTCAGTTCATGAAAGTGATGCTGATGACATAGGCAGTCATAGTTGGGAGAAGAATGACCTAGGACAAAAGATCAACATTCAAGTATTCCAAGAAAATGGGCTCAAAATAAAACCAAAGTCAAAACAGATCTGGAACTATGATCTGGAATTGGAATGAAATCAGTGATGGTACTTACTCTAAATCCATCATAATTCAGTATATGGAATTAGTAAATACATCTATATGCTGTGATCCCTCAGGATATTGATAATCATGGCTCTCCACAATTTCCTGTAATTTGTAGCTCTTATTAAAAAATTTTTTGTCATTTTCCAAACTGCTCCGACATCCATTCACTCAAGCTTGCCAATTAGGTTATGTATTGCTTTCCTCTCTCTTGTCTTCAATCTGTCCTGTGAGTATCAGATTTTCCAAGCCTCATTATATGCCTAGAAATTTCAACTGTTCCTGATGTTGAGTATATGTGCACTTTTTATTGCCATTGTCTCTAAAACTGTCGTTGCTGACATGTCCAGTCCATGCTTGCCTCATTTCTGCTGTTTCAAGTCTCTTCTACATCTGTGAGATTTTCCAGTATTCACTGTCATATAGAATGACTGATATTACATAACAGTTCAGTACTCTTGTTTCTAATGATATTTTCCTCTTTCTTAATACTTTGCTCAGTTTTTGGAAGGCATTTTTGCTATCCCAATGCATCTTCAGATTTCCAGGTCACAGTTTCCATCCACTTTCCAGATATCTAAATTGTTACACCTGTTTGATTTTGGTATCTCCAATTTGTAATGTGAATGCTAGACTGCCCCTTTTACTAACAACCCTACATTCAGTCTTCTTCCAATTGATGCTTAGTCCTTTCTTCTTGCTTTCCTTCACTACTTTCTGTAGGAGTTCTGGTAGTTTCCTTTCTGTTTCTGCTATCAACTGTGTCATCAGCATATCTTATGTCGTTAAGATTGGGGCTGCCAATACTGAATCCTGGTAGGATTTCTAATTCTATCAGAATGGTTTCCCTGTTTAAGTTGAAAAGGTGTACCGAGAAAAAAATCTAATGAAAGTGGAGGTTTCAAGAAGATAAGTGTACATATATTTTTGGCCTTCTCTGATATGATCACTTTGGAATTTATATGATAGATTTGAAGCACGATTTTAGAAACTTACAGGCTAATTAAAAAGACATTTTAAATACATTACTGTATATGCAGAAGAATGTGCATGTTGCATGATGGCTGCCAGCACAGAAAATGGAATCAGCAAAGTGAGTTCAAATTCTAGGTCAGCCCGTTGCATTCACTTTAATACAAATACCCTTGGGAAAGTCATGAATCTGTCTTCTTCCAGCTATAGCTTAAATAACATTTTGCTAGGCTCTCTAGCCTTGAGTAGCAGCCAGTCTAGGGGAAGGAAAATTCTGAATTCCAAATTTTTAAGAAAGCTATGGCAAATCACTCCACCATCTTTCCCAAGAAGACATAGCAATTCCAAAATAATAATGAAATGGAAACCGTGGAGAGCCATTACTGTCTACATCTTGAAGTACTAATAAGACTAATAACATTAAATGCACTTAATTTTCATGCTATAGCACTGAATACAACATTATATCACAAGCTGTAGGCATAGGGGAGGAAATTTTACAGGGGCTGGGCTGAAGGAATTTGCCCTGAAAATGTACAATTCATTTTCCCTCCCCAAGCTCTCAGCCTCCCACAACTATGGCATAAGCTAATAAAACACCACAGAAAACAGATCATTCAAAATTGTCTTGACTATAATACAATTTTTTCTTTTTAAATAAATAAATAAAAACATATGCGAATCATTAATTTTTTTTATGATAAAAAAAAAAAACAAAAAAAAAAAAACAAACTTTCATTGAAGTCTTTACAATCACAATTCTGAAGCAGGCATATAAAAACAGCCAGAAATATTCCCCACAAAACATTCAGGAAACTTGCAGAAATGAAAGAGAAAAAAAAATCTATCTATGAACACAAAAGGGACCTTATACACAACAATTTATCAAATGCATTAGTTATACATAGAAATAAATTCAACTACAACTTTAATCTAAAGAATGCCACACTTAATAAAAGAGTGAGTAAATTACTTAGAAGGAAAATTCTCAAGAATGCCACTATTGAATCTTATCAAAATATAAATCTGTGTTCCAGATTTCTTCCAATATCTCCATTCTTGAAAGAATTACTTCTTTAGCAAACCAACATACATGACTATAAAAATGTACAAAAATTAAAAGAAAATGGTAAAACACATGACCTCATGTTATTCAAAATATAACACACAAATTAATTCCAAACTAAAATAATTTAAATACTAATTTGCACAAAATCAATTCTAAACATCACTTATTCATTTTCATTTATTAGACATTGAATTGTGTCACTAACCTGATGAATATTCATGAGCATTCCTAAGTTAAAAATTTTGAAAAACCAATAATATTTTTGCTTTTGTATATAAATATTACAAAATAAAATCCTTGCATTTGCCTTGATAAAGTCCCTCAGAAGACGAAATGCATCAGCTAACGTAAGTTTTCATTTTGACTTTATTCATATTGTCCTTTTACCAATATACTCTAAATGAAATTTTTAAACAATCACATTATTCCTTTAGTCTTAACCAATTAGAAAAATGTTCCTAAAACTTTTAATCGACTAATTTTTGATCGAAATAAAATTCTAGAAAGATCAGTTTTGATAAGTTTAGTTAACAGATCAAATGAATGGAAAAGAATAAAGTTTATTGAATAAAGACCACATGAAAATTAAGAAATATCTATTAAAATCTGTTTCCGGGGCCATAAATGTCTATATTTAATATTTACTCATGATTTTTCTCTGAGCGTCTGCTATCTTGTCATCCTTTTGACAACTTTCAAGATACCACACCCACAAAAATCAGGTGAGAAAGAGAAAATCCTGCATAGAATGCGCAAACACAGAGAAAACAAACAGTTGTCTACATAATAAAAAATATTGTATAGACTTTTACTTACTTACCTGCTCAGATGATTTCAAAGTTTACCTTAAAATAGTTTTGTCGTTAAAAAAACAGAATTTGAATAAGTATTGTTTACTTTACTTTTAAGTAGTGTAATAGACTTTTTTCTTTTTTTTTTTAAACATGCTAATATATTACAAATATGCCTTTTCTAAAATCCCTTGACAGCATTTGGTAATATTATTAAAAATTTAAATTTTGTATTCTAATAACAAATTCAAATCTAGGACCTTATCACTTCGATGACTTGCAGCACTTCCTATCATGGCCATAGTGGGCCATGGGGCGGGGGGCAAGGTATCGGGTCAGATCATTACATCAACTTGCCCTTGGTTGCCCTCTAATTGTTTTCTACTGTCATATTATCTGACATTCTGCCACTCTAATAGTCTACCTATTGTCTCCAAGACAAGAGACATGGCCAGCCCATTCAGGTTTGCCCTTCTTGATGGTCTCAGTTATGTCTTTTAAGCCAGTCTTCTGTCGAATCCGGGTGTTGTTCTTCCTGCCATGTAAGGTGATGCCGAGCATGATTCACTCAATTTCACGGTGGGCCATAGCAAGGTTCTCTGCAGTGGTGACATCGTGTGTCTATGTCTCACTTCCATAAGTCGTCAGATATATAAATCAACACATACATGTTTTTTATATATATATATATATATATTATATATATACAAAATAATATAGCTCAGAAAAGGTGAAAAAATCCTGTATGCAACATGCGGTTTGTCACTATGGCATCCTGTGGTTGAAGAAAGAGAAAGAGAGAGGGTTGGAGTTCTTCCCTTTCAAACTGCTTCATACAACACCAGCTAGTGAGCATTAAGAGAAGTCCCCTGACAAATAAGGTAAGGCAATTCCAGATTAGTATTTTTAACAAGCTTAGAATGACTGTCAAAAATTAAGACTACCAAACAAATCCTCATTAGACTTTATTAACTGTCATCCGACAGAAAGACCACATGTTACCAGAAAAAAAGACAAGTGGTTTTCACCTCTGAGAGGCAGACATGTTTTGTATGGTAATGGTAATATTAGCAGTTTCCTTATAAGGAAACATCTGACATTATTGACCAAGTACTGCTGTTGGTTGTAATTTATAAAATCTTTCTCTTAAAACAATCTTTCATGAAAATAGGTTTCTCAAGCCCAGTAGCTGTTACTGCTCTTTCCAGTATCGATGGAAGTATCCTTCTAACCTTTTGTTTGTAGTAGAAGGGACATCAACATATTTATTATATTTTCTTTGAGTTACATGTGATATCCATTTTAGCTGTTTCTGGTGAGGAAAGGCTTCTACTGACATGGTCTCTATTATTTGGTACAGATCTTTCTTTGTGATTCTGTAATGCCAATCTACAAAGTGTGAACAAGGAGATTCTTTGCTAAGACCTTAAGGTTTCATTCATTCTAATCCATCATTAACCACTAACAGTTTAGATATTTCTAAACAAGTTTAATGTCATGCATGGCATCCATATGAAAGTCTCAATTTGACAATGCTATTTAAGAACATAACCTAAGTTTTCAGCTTAATGTTTCAGTTTTGTAGCAATTTGCGGTGTTGGACAAAACTATCGCAGCCTATACTATGTTTAATTTTTTATACTATACTAAATTTTTATAACTGATCCATACATCAGCGTATTTGAAGTGTTTAGTATTTACTAATTTTACATCCTAAATTTTTATAATAGATTCAGGATATGTGCTATTACTGCTTTCAATTCCAGATTATAGTTTGTTTTGGAAAGGTTTATCTCGAGTCCTATTTCTTGGAAGACTTGGGAAAGGATGTTGATTTTCTATTCAATATCATTGTTATCCCAACAACGAATACCTATGTTATTGGTGGAGCACTCCTCGTCATCGGTACAGTGTAACCCGGATATAAGAGAGTTGTCGGGACCGGAGAAGAAGAAGTCTCTTATATCCAGGTTTCTCTTATATCCGGGTTTGGTCTATTTTGTTTTATTAACACAGGCTCTAATTTGGGACCAGAGAAAATTTCTCCTATATCTGGGTTACACTGTACAGTGGTCTCAGGAGAGAAATCAGGATTGTTAACTTCTATTTGTAGATTTGTTTGGGATGTGGTATTCTGATTTTCTAAGCAGATCTTAGACGTAGCACAAGGCCTAAAGTGTAGGACGTCTAGTAAGGATTGAACTAGCTGCTCAGTTGTAATAGTTCGAGCAATATGTAGTATGGAGTACTTAAAGAGGCATTTTATAGATTGAATTAGTAATGATTGTAGAATGATGATCTGGGAGTTCAGATAAAAAGCAAGAGAAATAAGATGAAAGAAATACTAATAAAAAATTGATAGTATTTGCGAAGTTATTTGGGCTCTTTTGTCTAAAGTTCTGAAAAGATGCATTCTCTTCCTATGAGTTTTTAAATTATTTTCATTCTTCATGCAATGTTGTTTCAATAACTATAATTTAGCTGGTAGCTTCTCTAGACTTCCTTAAATTTATATCGCTTCTGCTAACCCATATTATATTTTAGTTAATGTACTAAATTGGGATTTCATTTTGTAAAAAAAAAAAAAAAAAAAAAAAAATTAAAGATTACTGAATTTAAAGAATAAAAATCAAAAAGCCATATGTTGAAAAACAGCACAGGGGGTCCTCGACTTACGTCAGAGATCCGTTCCTATGGCGTGACATAACCTGATTTTCAACATAGGTCAGAACTCACTTACATAAGCACCCACAATCCTGCCTTAATCTTGCAAGCCATAATGAAGGGCAAAAAGTTTCTTAAAAAATGACACAAACAAGAGATAACGAATGCAGCACAATTCGATATGGCGTGCAGCCATTGTAGATATAATGGTCATCTTCCTCGTATAACACAGTGGGACGACGTATCATACTATGTGAGAGGATGCCATAACCACGAAATGTCATATGCCAGGTCCAACGTAACTTGAGGACCTTCTGTATTTAAAACAATATATATGAGAATGCTAATCCAAATACCGTATTTGACAGCATATAAGGCACATTTTTTTTTATTTTTTTTTTTACTAAAAATATCTTTTAAAATTTCCCTGTGTCTTCCTATAGTGATTTTCCAAGCGTAGCTTAGATGTGGCACATGACCGAATGTTTGGGGAACCCATTGAGGGTCAAACTCACTACTCAGTTGTAATTGTTCTAGCGAGACAAGCTTGCTAACTATTATACCACCTTGAGGTGCCCAGTGTCTTCTTATATGCTATATGTAGGTTTACTAATTTTACTAATTACTAATTTTTTCTTGATTTGCCCTGCTGAAATTAGGGTGCATCTTATATGCCATCAAATACGGTACTTTATTTATTACCCCACCTCATAATATTAGGCAACTTCTGACAAAGTATGGAAAACAATTTGAGAAAAGTTAATGAAACATTCAAAATCCCAAACCTCACATAATTCATAATTCTATTTATAATTCCAATTTTCACAAAAGAGAAAATGGTAAAAATAGTCAAGTATTTGATATAATGCAGAATAAATTAGTGTTATTACAGAAAAAAGTATTTTTCTAGTCATAGAGAAATTATGCACGTTGCATTACATGACCAATGCTGACAAGGTTGCTGTCCAGACCAGTTTCAGCACTTTGCTTTCATGTAGGTTTTCTTTGTTCCTTCTTTTTTTAATATTTGTCTGAAAATTTCTAATACATGATTAATTTCATTTCTGAAATTACAGCTTTTAGAATAAAGTTAAAAAGAATTATGAACACAGCTAATCCAGAACTGCCTTGAATAAAGATCTTTTCTGATAGTCCCTGAAAAGCAATTTGTATTTTATCTATTTTCTACACAATTGATATATTAAGAAAAAAAAAAAAAGACTGTCAAACGTTTATTGTATGTGCATTAGTAGAATTTTTATAAAAAACTAATCTTTCAAAGATTTGGAGATGAAAGACAGTATGATTATTTTTTGCTCCTTCAGACCAATAAAATATTCCTGAAACTTTCAATTTGCCAATTTTATTTTTAGTGAAAATAATATTCTAAAAGGCTTGGAAGAGACACTGAAATCAGGTATAGCTGATCATGCATGAACTGTAAATGGTGGTTCATTAACCTTTGTGGAAACACGTCAAGATAATAGAACAGTGGAGAATTAGACAACTAAAAGAACCAGCACATGTTAGACTGCTGTGTGTGCATGCATATATATATATATATGTGTGTGTGTGTGTTTGTGTGTGTACACAGACGTACATATATACACTGGTTTAAAATGTGTGCATATGAATGCATCTATATATACACGCACACACCTTTTCTTTTTGGTACCTTCACTTCTTGAATTAAATACTAGATTGGCAGTTAAGTCTCATCATTTCAATGTTGAAATTGTCAGATGTAACTGTAATTTATATTCTAATAGCTTCTTGTGGAATTCTCTTCTGCTTCTATATCATCTATGATATTAAAAAATTTAAATGCAGCATCAATCATCATCTTCTGTCTCCTTGAAACCTGTTCTTTTATTGTCCTCTCTTTCTTTCCCTCTTGCATCCTAGTGGCTTTATTGCTTTGCTTGGGGTGAAATGTTTAAAATTCACACACACAAGCACAGTATCTCTTTCACTGTGTGCCATATCCTTTCAGGAGGTGTCTGATCATGGCTTTCCATAACATCCTATCTTTTGTTGCATTATTCTTGCTAATTTATGACCCCTTTTTATTTTTATGATCTTTATTCCCCTATCAATTTACTCAAATGAGCCAAGTTAGTTTCTCATTGCTTTCCTCAGCTTCTCTTACCTACATATCAAATCCTCCAAGCCTTCTTTCCTTATTGTGTCCCACTTATTTCAGTTGTTTCTTTCTGATTGTTAGCAGCAGTTTCTTTATAGTTAATATACTCCTTAAAACTTCCTTATTTACTATATGCTATGTCCATGACATTTTCACATTCATTGGTATATGACCATGTTTGCAAAACTAAAAACAGGACATAAATTACATCCTTGAGTATAATACAACCCCATGCTAGAGCCATCCCTGTATAATTTAAAAAAAAAAAAGTATCATATCATCCATAAAAATCTCAATGTTGTACATATATTTCACCAAAATATTTAACTTTTAACAATATTAAAGAATAGAATTGTACCAGATGTTAAATCATTGCATGTTTCTTCTAATTTCTATTTCAAGACTTTTATCCAAATTTTCGAGGAAAGGTGCTAACTAGATATATCCAAGTCTGTCTATATTTCCAAGATGAGGTATTATGTACAGTATTTACATTAGTCAGACTATTGTCCTCATCTTTGTCGCCATACTTGTCACAACGCTTCGGCCGTTGTACACTCCGGCCTTCTTCAGGTAGTTGGAATTTGTGACAAATATAGCGACAAAGATGAGGACAATAGTCCGACTAATGTAAATACTGTAGATATATCCGGTAATACATTTTAAGGTGTTAATTAATCTATTATTCTTTTCTGCTTGATATAACTTTATATTTCTATATATTAACCCTTTAGCATTCAACAATTTTGTTAAATAAAATAGACAAATTTAGCTTGTTGTATTTTTAAATATTTTCTAAAATTCATAGATTAATTTATGGATATTAGGATTAAAATTATGAAGGAATTGTCCACAGTTCATGGATGTCTATTAATCATTTCAAGGTTCTGATAGATTTAAATCATTGTGATGAAATAAAGTCCAATGAGGACTTTGTACTTGTATTTTAAATATAAAGCATCATTTTAAATTTGGGGATGTATTTGAGTTCATGTGAATGTTATTTTTTAATTTTAATATTTTGATGTCATTTGGATGTGACATTAAAATGAACACCCATTTTCTTAAATTATAAGTTATTTAGATAATTATTGGTTTGAATTTGATATGTATAGTTTTTAAACAAGGCTGCATTTAAAACAAAGCCTTCTTTCATGATCCACTACTATAAAACTAGATACCTCCAAATATTTTCTAATAAGGAGCATACCATGATGAAAAAAGGTGCCAAATTTGATAAAAAATACAAAGTTTAACCATCAAAATCTTTGTTGTTATTGAGAGAAAACAAAAGTATTTTTTTCTCATTTTATTCAATTCTTAATTCTTTCTAGCACATTCTAAATTTTGGTTACAAATCTTGTATTTCATGCATCAACAGGTGGGCCAAAAGTCAGTATGGTAAATTTTAGCATCTGTTTTTGAGGTAAAAAAAAAACAAAAAAAACACTGTTTTGGAAATTCTTGCAAAAATTAAATAATTGCTGGATTTTATTGATTTTTTTGGACTTATTCACAAATGAAATTATTTTTGAAATTTTGTTTTTGAAAATCTTGGTAAAAATATTTTTTGACTTACATCTGTTACACCCCCACTTGATTTTATGAAATTTCAAGAAATTAAAATTTCAGGATTTTCATATTTATATTGGTTAAAATCAGGACTTCTTGGAGAATTTAAATAAATTTTTTTTTTTTGTCAAACAGAAACACCATTTACTGAAAATTTGCACTGAATCGTAAAATAAAAATATGCAATAAAACTAGGACATTTAATTAGAAAAGCTTTTAATTGCTTTTATGAATAAGATATATTATGGACACTACTGTGATAAGAAAAAAAATTTTTCAATGAGCAATGTGTTTTTACAAGAATTGTTTTCATTTTTTTAAAAATTGTAACTAGAAAAATTTATTAAGTTTTAAATCTTTTAAAATTCTGCATTAATTTCAGTGGTTTTGATGATATCATTAAGTAAAATCTATATTTACTAATCAAAAATGAAAAAGATTAATACACATCAAACACCAATATTTTCAAAGTACAGACAATCATACAACATTAACATTATCAAAAAATAAGAGTGATGCCTATAGTAAATTTACAGTCAAAATTTCTAAAATTCAATAAAACATTACAAAGAATATTTTTTAAAATTTTAAAGATTCCTGAGTACTTAAAAATTAAATAAAAAAGCACTCAGGCCATTTACTTCAATTGTATTTTACAAAAAAGTCTCTGTAGAACAACATTGTCAAACATGTCAACATAGCTACTGTCAGTTAAAAAGACAGCTACTGTCTGGTTAAACAAATGCATTTCTGTGATATTTTAAACTTAAAGTAAAAAATATTCGTTTCAACTTAGATTAATTATACTTTAAATCAGCTAATATCTCTCAAATAAATTTTTAGAAAAGAATATTTTATTTTTGGAAGATTTTTAATGAAGAGAATTATATTACAATGAAAGACGACTGACAAGAGGTGCTAATCAGCTGTTTTAGCAAAAAAAATTCCTTCCAGTCAATTTAAATGAGTTTTTGAAATGCAGCAAAGTATTTTGCTTATTGGAAATATTAAATTTAATACTTTAGGTTTAAGTGTTTTTATTTTTCTATTGACGTTCTATTAACCACGTGAAGAAGATACTGCCATTGACGTCCTATTGACCACGTAAAGAAGATACTGCCATTGACGTCCTATTGACCACGTAAAGAAGATACTGCCATTGACGTCCTATTGACCACGTAAAGAAGATACTGCCATTGACGTCCTATTGACCACGTAAAGAAGATACTGCCATTGACGTCCTATTGACCACGTAAAGAAGATACTGCCATTGACGTCCTATTGACCACGTAAAGAAGATACTGCCATTGACGTCCTATTGACCACGTAAAGAAGATACTGCCATTGACGTCCTATTGACCACGTAAAGAAGATACTGCCATTGACGTCCTATTGACCACGTAAAGAAGATACTGCCATTGACGTCCTATTGACCACGTAAAGAAGATACTGCCATTGACGTCCTATTGACCACGTAAAGAAGATACTGCCATTGACGTCCTATTGACCACGTAAAGAAGATACTGCCATTGACGTCCTATTGACCACGTAAAGAAGATACTGCCATTGACGTCCTATTGACCACGTAAAGAAGATACTGCCATTGACGTCCTATTGACCACGTAAAGAAGATACTGCCATTGACGTCCTATTGACCACGTAAAGAAGATACTGCCATTGACGTCCTATTGACCACGTAAAGAAGATACTGCCATTGACGTCCTATTGACCACGTAAAGAAGATACTGCCATTGACGTCCTATTGACCACGTAAAGAAGATACTGCCATTGACGTCCTATTGACCACGTAAAGAAGATACTGCCATTGACGTCCTATTGACCACGTAAAGAAGATACTGCCATTGACGTCCTATTGACCACGTAAAGAAGATACTGCCATTGACGTCCTATTGACCACGTAAAGAAGATACTGCCATTGACGTCCTATTGACCACGTAAAGAAGATACTGCCATTGACGTCCTATTGACCACGTAAAGAAGATACTGCCATTGACGTCCTATTGACCACGTAAAGAAGATACTGCCATTGACGTCCTATTGACCACGTAAAGAAGATACTGCCATTGACGTCCTATTGACCACGTAAAGAAGATACTGCCATTGACGTCCTATTGACCACGTAAAGAAGATACTGCCATTGACGTCCTATTGACCACGTAAAGAAGATACTGCCATTGACGTCCTATTGACCACGTAAAGAAGATACTGCCATTGACGTCCTATTGACCACGTAAAGAAGATACTGCCATTGACGTCCTATTGACCACGTAAAGAAGATACTGCCATTGACGTCCTATTGACCACGTAAAGAAGATACTGCCATTGACGTCCTATTGACCACGTAAAGAAGATACTGCCATTGACGTCCTATTGACCACGTAAAGAAGATACTGCCATTGACGTCCTATTGACCACGTAAAGAAGATACTGCCATTGACGTCCTATTGACCACGTAAAGAAGATACTGCCATTGACGTCCTATTGACCACGTAAAGAAGATACTGCCATTGACGTCCTATTGACCACGTAAAGAAGATACTGCCATTGACGTCCTATTGACCACGTAAAGAAGATACTGCCATTGACGTCCTATTGACCACGTAAAGAAGATACTGCCATTGACGTCCTATTGACCACGTAAAGAAGATACTGCCATTGACGTCCTATTGACCACGTAAAGAAGATACTGCCATTGACGTCCTATTGACCACGTAAAGAAGATACTGCCATTGACGTCCTATTGACCACGTAAAGAAGATACTGCCATTGACGTCCTATTGACCACGTAAAGAAGATACTGCCATTGACGTCCTATTGACCACGTAAAGAAGATACTGCCATTGACGTCCTATTGACCACGTAAAGAAGATACTGCCATTGACGTCCTATTGACCACGTAAAGAAGATACTGCCATTGACGTCCTATTGACCACGTAAAGAAGATACTGCCATTGACGTCCTATTGACCACGTAAAGAAGATACTGCCATTGACGTCCTATTGACCACGTAAAGAAGATACTGCCATTGACGTCCTATTGACCACGTAAAGAAGATACTGCCATTGACGTCCTATTAACCATGTAAAATATTAAAAAAAAACATATCAAAAGGTCAGTTATTCCCTTAACACAGCTATTACTGTATACTGATTCCCTCAGTAATTCTTATTTACAAGATTAGAAAATACGTGAACCAAGTACAATACAATATTTATTATTTACCTCTTATAAAGATTTATTATTTATCATTGTATAAATAAATTTGAAAAGAAATCTTTTCATTCAAAATTTATAAAGAATTGCAAAATTATCAAAATGTATAAGAGATGCTCTCAACCTATTTTGGCAAATTTATGTGGTGTGAGCAAATGAAAGAAATGCTTAGAAAACTCATTTTTCAAAATTTATAATTAAAGTTACTAGTCATTAAATGTGTTTATATTTTCTTGTATGCAGTCAGTTTTATAAATTTATGAAGAAAAAATTCTTCTCATATCAATTTCTTTATAAAATGGCAAGTAATAAATATTTCATTATTATTGATTCACATATTTTCATAATATTGAAAATATAAAATTATAAGCAATCTAATAAATAGTGTTTTAATATCTTATCACTTTTTAAGAATAAAGAAAATGTATAAATCCACTTTCATTTGTTTGGGTTTTGTTAAAATTCTAATCATTGCTTTTTAAATCAATAAACATTGGCAAGGGAGTCAAAAATGTATACAATAATAGTGGTGTCAAGGGAATAACATCATTTTTAGGTACAAAGGTTAAACATTGCCAAAAATTTATTTGTTATACATTACACCACCTACTCATACAAGTTTACTACACCCGATCTTCCCAACAGGGACCCATCTAAGTACTGACCAAGGTCAATGTTGCTTAACTCTGGTGATCATATAAGAACCAGTGTTTCAATGTGATATGGCCATAAGCCAAAATAAATTTGAAAAGAAATCTAAAAATTTATAATAAATTACAAAATTATCAAAATAGTTAAGATGAAGAGATGCTCTTAACCTATTTTAGTGAATTTATGTGGCAAGGGCAAATGAAAGAGAAATGCCTGGAAAATCCATTTTTTTTAAATAATTACAACGACTTGTCATCCTGTGTTTTTTAAATATTCTTCACAAACATTTTTATAAATTTATAAATAAAATAAAATTTCCTCCCATATCTATTTCTTTATAAAATGGTAAATAATAAATATTTCATTATAGTTGGTTCACATATTTTTTATAATCTTGAAAATATAAAATTATTCTTGTAAATAAGCAATCTAATAAATAAATAGTGTTTTAATATTTTGTCAATTTGTAAGAATAATAAAAAAAAAAAAAATGTATAAATCCACTTTTGGTCGTTTGGGTTTTATTAAAATTGTAATAATCGCTTTTTAAAACAATAAACATTGGTGAGGAAGTCAAAAATGTATACAGTAATAGCGGTATCAAGGGAATAACAGACCTTTTGACAGACCGTTTTTTTCATTTTTGGTGGGGACAAAGGTTAAACATTGACAGACTTTTTGTTTTTCCAATTTTTATAGGCATCTTCAAGTCATGTTCTTAAATAGACTTGTCAGATCAAAACTTTCATATAGATATTATGCATACCAAATTCCTTCAGAAATATATAAATATATTTTGAACGCAATTGTATACCTTCTACTACAGATAAAATATATTGGTCATTTTGCTATAAAATGTGGTAATTCTACAATAAAATGTATTTCTCGGTATTTTGCTTTAAAAATGTAGTTTTATATATAAAAATGTATTGCTGGTATTTTTAATATAAAAATGCATTTTTATACTTTTATAGTGTTTTGTTTATGTTTGAGTGTTCACTATTTACCCATAGCTGGGATCCTAATAGGTGCTACCACCCTGGGTCAGGGTAGACCTGGGAACAACAGCAATTAAGAGGTAGTTCCATGCTTCTCAAAACCTCCATTGTCTCAATCAGAGGCCTTGCTGTCAGAAATAGGTTATTGTCATACCCAGGACTACAGTATAGGTACCTCAATGGAAAAATAATGATATAAATCAAGCTGTTGATGTTCCACATGACTTCAAACAAAAGGTTAAGAAAGAACCCCCCCCCCCCATCAATACTGGAAAGAACAGTTACTTGACTTATTTTCCTGAAAAATTGTTTTAAGAGAAAGATTTTATAAATTTCAACCAAAAGTAGTACTGCTGCTTCGTCAATGAATGCCAGATGTTTCTTTATAAGGAAACAGTTAATATTACCATTAGAGATGAAAACAGATACTATGCTTTGATCCCAGCTTAATGGCCAGAGAGTGGAGAAATGTATAACTCGAGTAGCATTGGCTACTCAGTTAATGAAATGAATGCTGAATGTTTCCTCAGAAGGAAACAACCAATATTACCGTTTCCACTTTTAATAGTTCAGTTTAATGGTAAATAAAATGGTTTCTTTCTTATATGAATGACAGATTATCCTATAGTACCCAGTCACAAGTTTTGGGGGGTTTTCTTTAATCATTTCATCCCAAGCAAGGCAATAAAGCCACTAAGATGCAATGGGTTAATGAATGTGAAAGAATATAAGAAAAAGGAAAAAACATTGTTAAGGAGTGAGAACGATAAAAGAACTAAGAAAACCTTGTGGAAAATCCCTTACTGCACTTAAATTCATTAAGTCTAGGTGCCATAGTGTAAAATTCATCAGAACAATTACCATAAAAGTATTTATAGAAAAGGCATAGGGAAGCTACGTTACGGCAGTGGGAAAGTGACTGAAGCAAGGTGCCAAGTCAGGACAAATAACATTGCATATTCTTCTTTGGATTTTATCAAGGATCTCTAAATATATAGGAGAACGAGACCAAACCAGACATGGCAACAGTATTGAAAGCATGGATGAATGGTAGACTTATAAATATGTAAGATAGATTCAAGCAGGAAAAATTTGAATTTGTAGTTTCAATACCATTTCATGCTGCCTCTTTCTAGCTTTGGTGTGACCATGTCCTTTCAAGACATAGATGATCATGGCCCTCCACAGATTCCTTTCCATGGCATCTTGGGAAACATAGCAGAATGGTTTCCCATTGCATTTTCTGTGGTTTTGAAATTTAAAGTTGTCCTTCTCTTAGACTGGTTGCCACACAAGGCTAGAGCCCAGTCTACTCAGCTATTTAACCTATACCTGGTGGGTGACTTGTACCAATAATACACTTTTGTAAATTCAATGTCTTCCATGCCAAGGTTCACTCTGTACAAGGCCCGGGGGCCACTCAAAGTAGAGGATAACATTAAGGAATAGTTTATATGGATAGGAGGAGAAGATAATGGTTAATTCTAGACTTGAACAGGTTAAGCTTGAAGTGATGAGGGAAACATCCACTTGGGAGTCTGTTCCACAGGGTGATGGTTTGTGGGAAGAAGCTGTTTAAGTGCAACTTCTTACCGATGAAATATGGACAGAACGTGGGTGGTTTGCTACTATGTGAGTGGTATGGCAGGCCCTACCTGTGAAGGTTAGATCTGGCAGATCCAAGGAATGTAGTCCACCCAAGCACTTTCCATGGAAGTAGCAATAGAGCAGCGAGACACTCACCACATCCCGCCTGTGAGAGAAAGTTTGGAGGGTAGAAAATAATTCTTCTCCAACAAAGATTTGGAGATGCTTTTGAACTCTATCAAGACTAGAAAGTGAAGACTGGGCAGCAGTACTCCATTTTTTGCCTGATTTGGCTTTTATAAAAGGTAGACATTGACATGAGGAGTTGAGTACAAATAAAAGAACAGTAGAGGGAGCCAACCATTTTATCTTCATCTTTAGCAATGGATTTTATATAAGAGTTCCACTTGAGGTCAGCTATGAGTTTGAGGCCCAATATTCTCTCAAGGCATGGGGCCTCCTCGAGGGGATATCTGTTCATCATGACTGGCGGTAGTTCAGGATCTGATTGACGGTGATGGAATGTAACTAATTTGGTTTTTGAGGCAATGAATGTAACCAGCCAGTTTTTTCTCCACTGGGAAGTTAGTGTTAGATCAGAAGAGAGGTCAGTTGCCAATCTCTGATCGTCATGAGTTTTAGAGGTGCACCCGTATATCATCGTATCATCAGCAGAGATGTTTACAAATGATCAGAGTTTCAGACATTGTGAAGTGTCTGTGAGTCTATTTCTCTTGGATTTTTATAGTAATGTGAATCTCTGTGAAGCAGGCGTTAAAGAAAAAATAGTCACTAAGATTTTAGCAACTTGAGTCCACATTTTCTGCTCCACACTTATGGCCTTGATCCAGACTAGGTTAAGCCTTTTAAATACAAGTGGGTGCTGAAATATTTTTTGTGTCACCAAAAAAAATTTCAAAATAATTCCTGATGTTTAGATATTTGGTCAGACTTTGTCATGTCCGTAAGACAGAAAACTTTCCAACACCTGTTATAAACAGAGTAATTATCAAATTATTAAGTGCAAAATCTGGCAACAAAAGAAATGGTGTCTATTTACTTATGTCATGACTTTGTAAGTTTAGTAGCATTTTATAGCAAATAATAAATGTCATTCCAACAGAGTCTTAAGTGGAGAGGAGGGAAGAGAAGAAAAATTACAGAGGAGAAAAAAAATGCGAGAAAGAGAACAAGAGAGAGAGAACAAGAACAAGGAAAGAGAAAGAAAAAAGAGAGAGAGAAGAAAAAGGAGAGATAAAGAAGAAGTAAAAGGAGAGATAAAGAAGAAGTAAAAGGAGAGATAAAGAAGAAGTAAAAGGAGAGATAAAGAAAAGGGTAATATAGACTAGAAGAAGAAAAAGAGATTCTTCTGGAAGTGGAATTTCCAAAACTCAACTCAAATTTGGCTCAATGTGGGTGCAGCGATTTTTGACGAGTTTCTCATTCAGGAAAATCCCCACTGCAATCATACTTGCCAAAATAAATAAATAAATAAATAAAAAAATGGCCACATTTGTTTTGTAAAAGCAACTATTGTCTAGCATTTTAGTGGCTGATTGTGGATTGACAACCACAAACCATGGTCTTTGTGGTAGAAGATTCAAAGTGAATTTTGCAGCAAAGTTTAGAGGGAATGGAAGAAGAAACATCTTTCATATTTACTGGAACACAAAATTATTTAAAAAAAGAAACAAAAAAAAAAAAAAACAATAATTCACCATCCAAATAAGTTCGAACATAAATATAACCTTTTGCTTGTATTTAGTCATTAATAATTTCTCTCTCAAGGCTTGGGTCAGATTGTGATTGGTTTTCAGATATTTTCCAACTGTGCCACATTCTGAGATTGTCTCCCCAAGCTGGTACCACCCTGACAAATCAACCATGGAAATCAGAACCTCATGGCCAGAACACTAACATTCTAACAATTTGGCAACACATTTGTTTAGATGTTTCATTTTGTCTTTATTCAAATTGTCATTTTGCAGATATACTCTATCTGGAATTTTTTACACACAATACATACATATATACATACATACACACACATGTCTGTGTGTGTGTGGCCAGTACAATGTTTTTGTGTCCCACCTCTGAATTTGATACATCTACCCCCACTCTCTACTACATTTTAATTTTTATAAGGTAGTATTCATATGAAATACAAATTTTATTGTAACCTAATTATGTACAATAATCGGCATATCTATAAACACAAAAAAATTCAAAATTATCTTTAAAATATATGGGGTGGGTGTCGATGAATTGTAGTAAGCTTTTCCACGTATGATTAGTAAATATTTTACTTAATAACATTATCACCTCGTCAGTAAATATTAATACATAATTTTAAAAGATTGAAAACTATAAATTTTACGCTAATTAAAATTTTTTTAAAAAGTGAAAACAATAGGTGAGAGTTAACAGATGTAAAAAAAAAAATATGATTTTCCCAAAATTTTCTAAACAAGAAACATTTCAAAAATCAATTTAATTCATTTTTGAAGAAGTCCTGAAACGACATTTTTTCCTGAAACAAAAGCAAGATTTTTAACCAAAATTTTGAACGTTCTTAAAAAGGATCAAAAAATATAATTTATTAATCTCAAAATCCTTTGATCTTCCTCTTGATAATAACAAAGATCTTTACGATAAAACTTTGTTTTTATTAAGTTTGAGGCATTTTTTCGTCATGGTCTGCTCATTTTTTAGCAAATCTGTGGAGGTACCTACCTTTTATATTAAGATTATTTTATTAAAATTTAAACTCTAGGTAGAAAAAATAAATACTTACTAGCATTCAATATTATTTCAAACTTTTGTTCTCATCTTAGTTGATATAGATGTTATTCTAGACACAATGTTTTGACCAAGTACTCTCTGGTCATCATCAGGTCTTCATTGATTAGATGATACGGGGTATCTGTTGATTGTGATATTTTGGTTCTGTGGTGTCAGTTATTGTTCATTCCATTTGAATTGCTACACTACCTGGTTTAAAGATTGGGATCATGATCACTAGATGGCAAAAACACATGGATAAAACACTACGCCTTTTATATCCAATGTCAGATGATTTTTACATGTATTTAAGATGGCAGGTTCGTGTTGCTTTTCATAATTTAGTATTTCATTTCCGAGATGAGTAATTGTCAATATTCTTGAATTTTTTTCAAACTATTGTTCTCATCTTGGTCGATATAGATGTTATTATAGGCACATTTATTTATAAATTTGGGCTACACTAACATGCGACAGTGCTCAATGCAAAAAACAGTGGATTGACAAAGATAAATCTACACAGAAATGATGAGCCAAAAAGTTAGAGCCAGAATTAATTTCTGTTTTTGGGAATCAGTTCTAATGACAAATGTATCACCCTAATTACTAATCATATGCAAAAGTTAATAAATTAGGAGTACACTTATTGTGTCATACTAGACAACGTTTCTCTCCAGAATCTATCTTACATATCTATAAGTCTACCATTCCATGCTTAGAATATTACTGCCACATACTGGTGTTCCTATCATATATTTAGAGCACCTTGATAAAATTCAAAGAAGAATCATTAATATTATTGGTCTTGATCTGTCATCTCAGCTTCAGTCTTTCCCACCACTCTAAAGTTGCCTCCCTTTGTCTTTTCTATAAGTACTTTCATGCTAATTGTTCAGATGAGCTCTTTGCTATGGTACCTAGACTTTATGAATTTAATTATAGTACTAGATTGGCTACATGGTCTCATCAATTTACAGTTGAGTTGGCTCAATGTAACTAAGTTTTATGCTCAGTTGCTTTTGTCGCACTTCTTGCTTGTGGAACTCTTCCGGCACCGTACTTTACAGTCAATATTAATATTCAAAAATTTAAATGCAATCGCTTTTTACTGTCCTCCTGATTACTCTTCTTTTGTTCTCACTCCTTAGTCATATTTCTGTTTTCTAATACTTCTACACCCAGTAACTGCTTGTGTCTTAGTGGCTTTAATGCCTTGCTTGGGGTGAACACGATTAAAAAAAAAAAAACCAAAAAAAAAACCTTACATTTTGCATGGTAGCATATGCAGTGGATGAAATGAAAAATGTTGTTCTCGTCCTTGACCATCCAACACCACATACAGCAAAAATAACATAGGAAAAAATTAATTATTGATTGCTTCTAGTTTCAAAGCTGGTCACTCAACAAAATCCCTTAGCAGGAGGCAATATTTAGTGATAACTAATGATGAAAACTAAAACACTGTGTACACACAGGAAGAATGCAAATAATTGTTTATATTACATTGAGTCATAAGGAATTTCTCTTTTGAAGAACCAAATGGCTGTTAGATCTCATCATTTTACAGTTGAAATAGCTAAGATGGAACCGTAAGTTCTATTGCTGGCAGTTACTTTAATCAAACTTCTCACTTGCAGAACTCTCTTCCATCTTCTTGCTTCCCAGTCAAGTTTGATTTTCAAAAATTTGAATGCAAAGTCAATCTTCCGATATCTTCAGTCGTCTTAATTTCTATTTTTATTGTTCTTCTTCCTTAAGACGGCTTTCTTTTGCTCATATTCTTTCAGGCTCCATAACCCCTTGTGTCTTAGTTGCCTTGTTTGATTAACAACAAAAACAAACAAATTGTAACTGGGTACTATAGGATAATCTGTAATTCAAGTAAAAAAAGAGACCATCTTATTTACATTGGATTGAACTATTAAGAGTGGAAACAGTAATATTAGCTGTTTCCTTATAAGGAAACATTCAGCATTCATTGACCAAGTAGCCAGTGCTACTCAAGTTACACTTTTCTTTACTCTGGCCATTAAGCTGGGATCAAAGCATAGTATTTGTTCTCATCTCTAATGGTAATATTAACTGTTTCCTTATAAGGAAGCATCTGGCATTCATTAATTTCTCTTCTTTTATTGATCTTAATTCTTTTTTTTTTTTGATATTCTCTCCGTGAAAGATTTTTCTCATTCTCTAACACTCAGTAACCTCTTGCATCTTAGTGGCTTTATTGACTCAAATGATTAAAAAAAAAACATTTCTAATGATGACAGTTAAAAATAAATTGGAGTACAGTAACATAACTTAGATTTTTGTTGTTTTTTTTTGTTTGCTTTACAGCAGTAGCAGCATACACACAGTAGATTAAAAGAAAAATATCGTTCTCCTCTATGATAATTCAAGGTTGCATACAGCAAGAATAATACTAAAATAAATTGGGAACTCGGTCTGTTCTACCCAACCTGCCATATTAACCTAACTTTGCACCAGCTGATTATTACCTTTTCTGATTGCTGTAAAATGCTTTGATGGGGGAAAACTCTCTTATGAAAAGCAGATTAAATAGTTAGTTGAAAAGGTTTTCACATCAAAATTTGTGGAATTTTATTCAAAATGTATCGAAGAACTGCCTGATAAGTGACAACAAGTCATTGCAAATAACGGTGAATATAAAACTGAATAAAATGTAATTGCATTTTATTTTTTTGAAGAATAAACTTGTGGATCTGAATGTGGTTAATTGTCGCTATTTTATGGGGTTGTTTATTAATTTTTTTACAACACGCAAAATTGATTTAATGTTGTTCAATTTTTCACAGTATCTAGTATTGAAGTTATCACTAACATTTTTTTGTCGAGATTTACAAACTCTGTTTTGTTCAATTTCATAAATCAGTCGATGAAATTTGAATAAGCTGGTTTGTTTGGAAAAATACTTTGACAAAAAAAAACTATTTCATGGTTTTTACACAGCCTAGTACCCACCTTACTTATTTGCACTTCTCAAAATTTTGTTTTGTTTGGTTTATGTATGGCTATTTTAGAGTGTGCAACAGATGGACAGAAGTCACAGAATTTTATATATAGATTATTACTTTATTATTGCATTTACTTGTGTATATGTGTTCATTTGTATGTATATATATATATATATATATATATATATCTCCATTCACATAAAATGAGAACAAATAGAATGCAATTCTGACATTTGTAATGTTCAATTTAAAAGAGGGCTCAATATAAAAATAGAGCAATATTCTTTATTTTAGGATATTACATTAAAAACGCTACACAAATGCAATCATGTTTTGATGTGTATTAACACATCTCATCAGGTGTTTAACGCCTGATGTGCTAATATTTTGATGTAATATCCTAAAATAATGTGTGTGTGTATATATATATATATATATATATATATATGTGATTACTATCTATTACTCAGATGAGAACCACCACCTCACATCATGAATGATGGCTTCAATCTTTGTTGTGGAGTAAATAGTACACCCCCCTGTGACTGTATGAACTAGTCCACAACTATAAATAGCTCCAGGTCAGAGGTAAGAAGAAGAAGCCTTTCGGAGTCAGTATTCAAACTAAGTAATACAGGCTTCACAGCAAGTAGCTGAAGCATTTTATAAGCACTCAAAGCACATTATAACAGTTGCGATGAGGGACTTGAAACTCAGGCAAGTTAAAACCATTGTGATGAGGATTTGGAACTCTTATGTCTTATAGTAGTAACAAAGATTCAGGAACTCGTACGAGTTGTAACTGTAGTTACAAGGATGCTGAGTGAACAAGTACGGGGAAAATAAAAAAGAAAGAAATTAACATAGAACGAAATCCAGATTTAAACACTTACTCGCTATGTAACAGTTTAGTAATATTCAGGCAAAGGGCTGTAATACATAGTGTGTTACAGAAGTAAATATTAAAGGATTTTCATAGCAGACATCCTGATATTTCAAGAATGAAATCTTTGATGTGAAGTTTCATATATTGGACCAGAATGGGCCAAAATATTGAAAAAAATAGTGAAAGTTTGCAGAAGTTGTGCTCTGGCAGCAAAACTACCTATCATAAAGATAGAAACTTGGCCAAAGACAGACACGCTGTGGTCAAGATTGCACATAGATTTTGCGGGTCCTATGACTGGATCACATTATCTTGTGGTAGTTGATAGTTTCACTAAATGGCCAGAAATCTATAAGTGCAAAAATCCAACATCTTCAGTGAGAGTGTATTTCTTGCATAAACTGTTTGTAAAATATGGCACACCAGATACCACAGTCTCTGATAATGGAATGCAATTCGCTGGTAAAGAAATCAAAGACTTTTGTAAGATGTTCTCTATCGAACATATTACGACCCCACCATATCACTCAAAGTTGAACAGACAAGCGGACAGTATGTGGGAACATTCAAAAGAATGTTGAAAAAGAGCAAGTTTTGGAAAAGTAAATGAGGAAACACTTCAAAATTTTCTGAGAGTTTCTTGTTTAACATCAAACTCCAATACACCATCAGGCATGTAGCTGGTGGAATCAATGTTTCCTAGAAAAGTAAAATTGGTGTTCAACAAGTAATTATAAGATGAAAAATAAGAACAGATAAAAACAGCCCGAAAAGCTTAAAAGTTGGCGATAAAGTGTTCTTTAGAGCATATAAGGATGGTGAAGGCAAGAAAATCAGGAAGTTCATTTGAACATAAAAGGCACCATGATCAGCCGTAAAAAAAAAAAGGTTCACCAATGAAAGACCTGAAACACTGGAAGAACTGATAAAAATGCTATGTTTTTGATGTTCCGGCACCACAACAAGTCATGACACCTACAAGTTCCAGAAAAAGAAAGCATACTGAGGAACTTGGAAATGCGTCCAAGATGGAAACGCTATAAAGTCAAGTATATTGGCAAACTCTCCAGAAAGTGGAGAGGAAGTACACTAATACTAACAAAAGTAAAATATTTTTAAAAAGTATTAATCTCGAAAGTGGAGAGGAGGTACACTAATACTAACAAAAATAAAATATTTTTAAAAAGTATTAATCTCGAAAGTGGGGGGGGGGTGGAGTAAATAGTACAACCTCGGTGACTATGAACTAGTCCATAACTATAAACAAAGAGCTCCAGGTCAGAGATAAGAAGATGATGACGTTTGGAGTCAGTCTTCAGACTAATTAATATGGGCATCACAGCAAGTAGCCAAAGCATTACTTATAAGCACTACAAAGCACGTTATAAGTCTTATTTTGTCATTGATGGCCCCTAAGATGACTTGAGACCAGTAATTGATAATACTCTCCTGTGTATCACTATGTGCTTCCTCAGCCCAGATGACAATCTGCAAACTACACAGGTATTGTCAGCAGGTATCATTGGCATGCTTCTTGTTATTATGGCGACCTTTTAAATGATTTACATAACCTACCCTCAACAGCAGCATGCACTCACTCACACACATTTCCCAGACTGCATATTAGTTGACAAATCTGAACCAGTCTCTTTCATGTTTAAATGCAATCTTCAGGCCATGTGTGTTATATCTTGGTGAGGAGGCCAGGTAAATATATTTGTGCATGTAAAAATATGTGTCTGAGCTGTCATCTTAACACCTTCTGGAATTGCTATGGGTCAACCACTTTACACCAGATCCACCTTATTGTTGTATCAACATGTGAAGGTGATTTCTGCCAATAGCCACTTAGTCCCATAGAAGGTAAACCTGGTCACTGTTGGCTAAAAAGGATAGCATAAAAATCAGTCTATATTTTTGATTGCACATTTCATTTGACTTTCCTTATGGGTGCCATTTTTAAAGAAGTCCTAATAATTCAATCTTACATTATCTTTTTAAATGTTAACCCTATGCAAGGCACAAGAACCACTCAAGATAGAGGTTTACTGAATGAGGTTTTTGTAAGAGGAAAAAATAATTGTTAACCCTAGACTAGAAGAGACGAAGATTGCAGTGATTGGGGAAGCATCTTCTCATAAATTTGTTCCATGAAGATCTTGGGACGAAGTCTGAGTGGTACTTCCTCCTTACCAATGGAATACAAAGAGAATGAGGATGATTGGACCCTGTGTATATGGCATGGCAGGTCCTAGCTGTAAAAGTGTTGTAAAGGAATGTCCCACACTTCCTATCGCCTATGTGGACTGACGATATCAGTAGCTATATACAATGATATACTGGGGGCTTGCTTCAGCAATTAGTTGGAGATTCGTCTCCAGCTATGCTGGTCAAACCCTCTGCCCGAAGGCAGAGAGGAACCCAGACGAGGCTATGCCAAAGGGCAGAGTCTCATCTGGGGTGGTAGACAGTTATACAGAGTCTACGGGGGATTTTTGCCTGAGCCTACAGGCTCGGTTTTGCACTGCATTAAAAAACAGCCTTGTGCCACATCTTGCCTTGTGGGGAGGTAAGGTAAATATCATTGCTTCAGGAATTACTATCCTGCTACCTGATTCCCCGTTTTTCAGTAGTGTATTATCTTTTATAATAAACCTCTCTTTCATCTAACCGCGTGTTGCTGTTCCTTCACTCAAGTACAACGTTTGTCTGTTTGTAACCTTTTTAAGGATACAACAAAAAGTCTGAACTGGTGGAATTAAGGATTAATTAGATTGTTTGAACATATATCAATTAACACAAGACTTGAAGAGGTTAAGATTTTAGTGTTTGGGAAGCATCCTCTTGGGAGTCCGTTTAAACAAAGTAAGTTTTGTAGAAGAAGGTAAGTGAAACTGAATCCTTACTAAAGGAATATGCCAAAGGGAATATGGTTGGTCTGATGTGGTGAACAAAGCATGGCAGGTCCTAAATGTGAAGGTCTGAACAGGTGAATTAAGGATTGTGAACTTTTTAAGCATTTGTCATGGAAAAAGCGATAGAGTAGCAATAGCTGTCTATATTTCTGTGATGAGATAATGTAACTATTTAGACTAGGACACATAACCCAGAGGATAAAAGTGTTGTTTGAAGTAATCCAATGACTTGACCCAAAATGTTGTGAGTTCAATACCTGGCCACAGCAGAAGTGAACAAAACTTGGTGAATTGAGTTACTAAAGACAATTAACTGAGATATCAAGAAAATGTGTGGAACTATAACAATCTATCCCCAGGTTCAGTTTGAAATTCCAATGTATATCACCTGAACAAAGCGGGAGTGTACAATGGACAAAATGCTGTGAATATGACAATAAAGATCAGGACAATGTAAATAGTAACTAAAGAGTAATGATAGGTTTGAAAAATTTTGTCTGTGGGGAAAGGGGCTGTAGGGTTGAAAATAATTCATTGCTTGCATAAATGCTTTTGAATTCTGCCAAGTTTGGAAAGTGAAGATTGTGTAGCTCCAGCCCAGCCATTTGATAGAGGAGAAGACTTTTTTGGGCATCTTTGCTGTCTCAATGCCTGAAAATTCCATCACTTAAGAAAGTTGGACTTTTTGAAAACTTCTCTCAATATGAGGCATGGATTGGCAAGATAAATCCTCAACTTGCCCTTATCACCCCTGCATCAATCATCCAGGACATTTCGACAAAATTAGTTCACAAATAAAATTAACTTTATAATTAGTTCCTTTATTCCAACATTTCTAAAATTGCAGTCTTATTTATTCAAGCCTTTCATGTGAGGCACACAGATACTTCTGTTTATTAAGTGATTGTCTTGCTTCAACTTGGTCTTGAAATAGGCTTTGTTGTAGCTGTCTTTGTCATTCCAAAGGATATTTCCATTTCACTATTACATTAAACACACAATTCTTTTTCCATGAAAAGATATTGAGAAAAAAACAATTTATATAATAAAAGGAGTAATCAGTGAATCATAGATATCATTGAATATCTAAAAAAATATAAAGGGAAAATTTCTGTTCTTTTAATGTTCTTGCACCTAAACATTTTTATATTTCTTATATTCTTTCACATTTGGTGTCTTAGTGGCTTTGTTGCCTTGCTTGGGGTGAAATGATTTAAAAATAAAAAAAAAATTAAAAAAAAAGGTCATCAATATTTTTTTTGTTTTTCTAGTGAATTTTAAATGTGGCTCTTCTTCCAGATCAGTGCTTTAAAAATACAATACATGCATCATAAATATCAAATCAACTGCAGTTGAA
>CAXIWW010000952.1:7500-35000 GCA_964036315.1 Acanthosepion esculentum
GATGTGAACCTAGGATCAGATGGAGAGCAGAATATGACAGATGTGAACCTAGGATCAGACGGAGAGCAGAATATGACAGATGTGAACCTAGGATCAGACGGAGAGCAGAATATGACAGATGTGAACCTAGGATCAGACGGAGAGCAGAATATGACAGATGTGAACCTAGGATCAGACGGAGAGCTGAATATAACAGATGTGAACCTAGGATCAGATGGCGAGCTGAATATGGCAGGAAGGTAGAAAATATGACAGATATGGAGTTACAATCAGATGGCGAACAGAATACGAGTGATATGAAGCTAAAATCAGCCGGAGAGCAGAATATGAGAGATATGAATCTTGAATCAGACGGAGAGCAGAATATGACAGATATGAAGCTAGGATCAGACGGAGAGCAGAATATGACAGATATGAAGCGAGGATGAGACGGAGAGCAGAATATGAGAGATATGAGACTAGAATCAGACGAAGAGCAGATATATAGAACTAAGATCAGACCTGGAGCAGACTATGACAGATATAAAACGAGAATCTAACGGAGAGCAGAATATGAGAGATATGAAACTTGAATCAGACGGAGAGCAGACTATGACAGATTTAAAACTAGAATCTGACGGAGAGCAGAATATGATAGAAAAATCGAATGTCAATATCGAATGCAATATTATTGATAGAAAATAGATAATAGCAGGATATAATAGAATGATTGTGAAAGAACAGAATATTTCGGTGAATGGCTATCTTGATAAATTGGCCTAATGGCAGCGAATAGAACAAGAAAGCAAGCCGCATTGGACAGAAGCAGAAGAGACAGAGGAACATAACATGAAGGACACAAATGAAAACAGATCGATATTGAAATTAACAGATCGAGTTCAGAGGAAACAAGGAATAGATAGAAAAGTAGAAGGCGAACTAGGAAGTAAAATCCCCAACACAGCAAATACGTAATCTTCTTTTACAGAATTTCAAATGGCCGCACATCTCGACCCACTAAAACGCATTGTTACAATATTTTTTTAGACCTGAAAACAACCTTGTAATTCCATGTCCATTTACTGTCCTCTGTCTAAGCACCATTGTCATTTTTGTACTGTATATTGACTCTTATTGTGTTTATACTTATTTATTAATTTCCTCTTTCGAGATATATGGCAAGGGTAATATGAGCCGTTTCCCTATAAGGAAACATTTGGCATTCATTAACCGAACAGCCAGAGATACTCCAATTACGCTTTTCTTAATTCCCTGGCGATCGGGCTGAGATCAAAGTTCTCTTAATCGCTAATGATATTATCTGTTTCCTTGTAAGGAAACATTCGGCAACCGTTGACCGAACAGTTGGTGCTTCTTGAGTACCAGCCATAAATTTCTTTTAAAAAATAAAAAAAATTACCAGCAATGCATTTTTTGAAAAAAAAAATTACCAACAGTATATTTTGTAAAAGAAAAAAGAAATGCTTCCAAGAAAATCAAATTTTTGTATTAAATGACCCATAAAGAGTTGATATGCCGCTAAACGTACAATCAAACAAACCAGGATGCACATTTCTTCTGTAGGTCGCATAAAAAATGACGCAGGGTGAGGAACCATCAAAGAAGAAGCAGGCCCGTTTAAAATCCTCATGTCCACCGTCAAGGAGAGAATGTTGAAATTGTTTGGCCACATTATAAGAGTCAACAATCCTTCCATTGCCATCCTACAAGGCATGACCTGAATATCCCTGAATATCACTATAAATACTAATAATGATTATTCAATCATTAAATTAAGAATTATGATTCGTCAGAAAATTCAAATAACATAACGGTGAAATTTTAATGGATATTATTAGTTATCATTATTATTGTTTTCACTCTGCTTGTTTTATGAGTTTTAATTAGAAACCTCAACAAACTGAAAGTTTTAACTAGAAACCTCAAGAGATTGCAAGTTTTAATTAGAAACCTCAACAAACTGAAAGTTTTAACTAGAAACCTCAAGAGATTGCAAGTTTTAATTAGAAACCTCAACAAACTGAAAGTTTTAACTAGAAACCTCAAGAGATTGCAAGTTTTAATTAGAAACCTCAACAAACTGAAAGTTTGAACTCGAAACCTCAAGAGATTGCAAGTTTTAATTAGAAACCTCAACAAACTGAAAGTTTGAACTCGAAACCTCAAGAGATTGCAAGTTTTAATTAGAAACCTCAACAAACTGAAAGTTTTAACTCCAATCCTCAAAAGATTGCAAGTTTTAATTAGAAACCTCAACAAACTGAAAGTTTTAACTCGAAACCTCAAAAGATTGCAAGTTTTAATTAGAAACCTCCACAAACTGAAAGTTTTAACTCGAAACCTCAAGAGATTGCAAGTTTTAATTAGAAACCTCAACAAACTGAAAGTTTTAACTCGAAACCTCAAGAGATTGCAAGTTTTAATTAGAAACCTCAACAAACTGAAAGTTTTTACTAGAAACCTTAAAAGATTGCAAGTTTTTAACCAGAAATTTTAAGAAAGTGCAAGTTAGCAAGTCACGATTGTTGGTCCAGCTGGTTGGATCTCTCGCCGACATTGCCAGTGTCATTTTTGTTCTCAATTATATGCTGTCATATGATTGTGGATAGCAGTTAAAATTTCATTAAAATGTGTATGCGTATACACAGATAAAATGTGTATGCGTATACAAAGATAAAATTTATGTAAAATTTAGTAACGATCTGTAATCAGGTTAAATGATGAGTTTGAAAAACAAGAATTATCTCAGATGCACGGTGTGATGGGACCAACAAAACTCCTTGTAACACCAAAGATGAATTGAAGGCAAAGATTATGGCAGTATTCACCAACTTAAACGAGGAGACTGTTCAGAAGAGTTGCAGGAGATTCCGAAGTCGTCTGAAGGCCGTGGTTGAATCCAATGGCAATTTTATTGAATAAATTTACTCTTTAGTATTTCAAGATATTTTTTGTGTAATTTGGGTAAATATATATGTCAAAATGAGATGTCAGTGTTATTTTAATTTTTGCGTAAGTTAGACAATAATTTATCCGTTGCACCCTGTAAAACATTCAATAACCTCACAGAATTACTTTCGAAATATGAAAAAGAAATCCTTGTAAAACGTGTAGGGTTCTGTCAATAGATGAAAATATTTATGTAAATTCCAGTAGTTTAGGTCTATAACCTATCACATTGATACAGTTTTCCTGAGAATGTAGGAAGTACTCCCGCGTATAATCTTTTACGTTCCAGCCAAACTCAGCGGTTAGTCGAGAAACATAATTTTTCATATTTTCATGTATTTTTTCTTGGGCACCAATAACAATTGGGATTGTCTAAATTTGGACATGCTTCATCTTTTGAATTTCAATTTCTAGATTTTTGTATTTGCTTAGTTTGTTGACGACCTGAGGATTTTGCTTAAAGTTCCTACTCAGCCTTGCCTGTTCGACAAAGTTCTTCGTAGATGATTCGGTTAAATCACCTCAGTTCCCTCTGCCCAGAGAGTGCATAGTTTTCTTTAATAAGAAAACCCGCATGGAAACAATTAATTTCACTATTGCCATTCGCATCTATTGCAATGTTTCTCAGCTTTTTCTTCATTATGGCCCATATTTTGTGTTAAAAGAAATTTCAGGCCCACATAATCGTAAATAGAAATTCCGTGTAGCGGGAAATCAGTCAGTTATGTGCCATGCGAGATACACGCTTAGGCGATCATGTATTTTTCGATACATGACTGACGAGGCAGATTTTTTTCCCCGCAGTAGGTTGCCATTTCTTTCTGCGGTAGAACAGTTGCCATCCAAGGCTATAGAATCCTGTCTGTCCTGCTATTTACCCATAGCTGAGGGGAGAAGAAGAGAATTCATACTTTTCCCAAGGGTATTAGCACATAAGTGAATGTAATAGATTCGACTGGAATTCCGACTGGAACTCCGACTGGAACTCCGATTCCTCAATCTGAGCCGCTATCCATTAATCCATCGGGCCTCCTAGCGGGAAATACAAAAGCCAAATCTAGTAAAAAAAACAAAACAAAAAAAACCTATAAATCCTGACTAATGACTACACTGCTCCTGGTGTCTGCAGGCCCATTTGAAATATTTATCAGCCCCACTTTTTGACCTATGGGCACATGTTAAGAATCATTGATCTATATAGTCGAATCTCTTTTTAGAAAACGCTATTGTATTCATCATTCATATATTATCGCCAACTGAAAATTACAAGTACTATCACGTGTGGAAATATTGACGTAATTTTCAGTTGACAACATGAATACAATAGCGTTTTTCTAAATTCTTCTAGTTGCTAAGGACATTTTGTTTTGTTGTTAATAGTTACTTTGTTTTTAATAAATTCATTTCGTTTTTGCCTTGAAAAAGTTCACATTGGACGAAACGCGTCGGCTAATAATACAGTTTTCCTATTGTCTTTTACTTTTATACACACACACACACACACACACACACACACACACACACGCTTACACACACACACACACACACACACAGAGACAGACACACACATGTATATATTGTTTTATGTTATAGTATAGTTAATTCATATTTGCAAATGTGGTTATCGTATGCAATTGAGAGCAAGTCCCCTCATATTTCCAGCCCCTTCAATATGTTGAAACACTGTGAGGATCGAACTCGTAAAAAAAGTCGTAATTGATCTAGCGAAACAAGTTTGCTAATAATTACGCCTCGTCGAAGTGTCCATAAAAAAACAAAGAGCAGTTTAGTTGTGACAAAAGGCCGTAAGTATGTGGCATCCAGTCAGGATCGAACTCACTACTCAGTTGTAATTAGTCTAGTGAAACAAGCTTTCTAACCATGAAACCACGTCGAAGTGTCACTGCCGATTGTTTTCTCCTCTTCTGCAGGGTGGTTGAAAAGTAACTCCCTATTTTATGTATGATGGACTCTCCCGTATTGCAAACATCACAGTTAGACGGGAGAGTCCATCATATATAAAATAGGGTGTTATATTTCAACCACCCTGTAGATTCCAACACGTATTTCTCATTATTATTTGCATATGCTTACGTTTTTGGTCGCAAAACACTGGTCTTTTTGATAAGGATTATTTGCATATTAATGAGAGGAAGACTTAATTGCATGCGTGCGTACAACTTCCGGGAACATGGCGCCCAGACGGCAGACGTTTACGCGTATTTATAGTTTCTCCTGTTTGGCAAGGTAAGTTAAATTAGTACTTGTTTTGTTATCATCAAATTGTATGCAACCAACTCCATATTTCTTTTGTGGTAATCCTTGCCCTCCATTCCCACTTCAAAACAACCCTAACTTTCATATCCCACAGTTTTCTAAGTTCTCTGGCGAGATCCAAGAATCTTTTGAATTTTTCTCCTTCATTATTATTATTATTATTATTATTGTTACTATTATTGGCTGAGAAAGCGGTACTATAAAAAGGTCACTTTGGGGTACCATTCTACGAAGCCCAATATAACCATCATGACAACCAGTGAGAAAAAGGTATACCTGTCACATACATCACAACCACACAATCACATACATCAAAACCTGTCCCCATGTCGTGCACATGCGCAATATGGTGACATGTTTTGATAAAAGCAGTTATTTTTAAAATGATATTTACCCTGTACAAGGTCCGAGGGTCACTCGATATAGGGGGTTACAGATATAGAGGCACAGCTTATTCGGATGTGTGGAAGATGACGGTTAACCCTAGACATGAACAGGCTAAGATAGTAGTGATCTTGGTAGTCGGTTCCACGAAGCAGCTGTTCGTGTGAAAAAGCTGCTCGAATGGAACTAACATCTCACCAATGATATACGAAGGGAATAAGGGTGGTTCGCTGCAATGGACGTGGCATGGTGCGTCTTATCCGTGAATGTTAGAACTGCTGGAACTAAGGAATGTAGTTCATCTGAGCACTTTCCATGGAAATAGCGACAGAGTAGCGAGAGGTCTGTGAGAAAGAGACTGTAAATAATTAGACACCCACAAGGACGCGGATATTTTTTTTCGGACTCTATCGAGAGTGGAAAGTGAAAACTGGGCAACAGTACTCCATTTATGGCCTGATCTGGCTTTTGTAATGGTAGAGGATAGGAGGAGTCAGGTACTTGTTGGGCTGGTACAGGGAACCGATCATTTTTCCAGCATCTTTAGAGATGGATGGTATGTACGAGTTCCAATTGAGATCTGCGATGAGTTAAAATACCACCAACAGGCGCTCAGGATAAAATTTAAACGTATTTAAATAATATGAGAACTTGTAATGACACCTACAGTATTAATACTAAACTTACCTCTTAATAGTTATTCAGTTATATATTTAGAGGGTAAGTAAAAGTTTGTTCAATCAAGGATACTATAATTCACATAAAATACATAATGACATGCATTTTCTGCGGCAACGTTAATAAAAAAAAAAACATGATATACAGGGTGTTCATAAAATTCGTGTGAACTTTTAAAAAAATATAACTTTATTTGTATTTGCGATAGAAATAATCTGTAAAAAATGTTATGAAGTTTAATGTACCTAGTTTTAAGTATAGCTAAAATAACTAATGTGATTTCAGGCATTACTGTAAATCAGTTGGCAAATGTGCCTGTGTTTACATATATATATATATATATATATATATATATATATATATATATATATATACAGGGTGTCCATAAAGTTCGTGTGCACTTAAAAAAAATTATAACTTTATTTGTATTTGCGATAGAAATAATCTGTAAAAAATGTTATAAAATTTAATATACTTAGTTTTAAGTTTAGCTAAAATAACTAATGTGATTTCAGGAATTACTGTAAATTAGTTGGCAAATGTTTTCCGTGAACTGCAAAATCGTATTACCCTTTGTATTGCTAATGATGGAGGACATGTGGAAACTTAAATAAAATTTCAATAAAACCTTAAAAAGTATAGATTTACTTCTTTCTAATCCTTTTTACAAATTATTTCTATCGCAAATACAAATAAAGTTATAAATTTTTTAAAGGGCACACGAACCTTAGACCTTAGATACAGTTTCTGGGAAAGAGCGTGTTATCTAGTGTGATGAACAATTTGAACAAGGCCAGCACACTCAAACCCTCGGTCACGACGACTTGTGGCTTCGTGCTAGCACAGCTCTCGACGGCCTCCAGGGGCATCGTCTACCCAGTTTCACTCACAAGTCTTGGGTCAACCCGTGGTATGGTTCTCATGCACTTTCGAAAGGTGTCGCACGCTGGGATCGAACCCTCCAGTCCGATATGATCAGGAAGTTTACTTCCTGACAAATGGTGACAATTCGAAGCCGGGTTTCATGGTCAGCATGCGAACGTTCTCACCACTCGGCCGCGTGATATTATAGAAATTGCTTTTTGCTCAATATCTTATCTTAAAACTTTTTATGTGTTTTAATAGTGAAATGGAAATATCTTTTGGAAGAAAGAGATTAGAAGCAGAACGACAAAGACGGCATTTTTTCGTGTATTTGCATTCCCTTTGAAGGTTGGTTTGCTGATTTTAATGATATTATTTTTATTTGGGTTGAGTAATAGTTATTGAGGGTTATTAAGGAAATTTGCCTTGGGTTTTTTTTAACTTTGATGAATGCATGTTATTTGTGGACCCTATCATCAATTTTTAGTTCATTTTTGTGCCTTTTTATAAAACTTAATGGCTTTATTTTTAATGTAAAGTACGTTTTATTTTTTAATGTAAATTACTATTTATTTATTTTAAATATAAATTAATATTTTTTTTTAAATAAGAACAAATAATCCCCCTGTAATGAAAAAATTAAAAAAATCAATATTCACAATTCAAAAATAAAATGTCTTTTCTTTTTTTCTTTTTTTCTTTTTTTCTTTTTTTCTTTTTTTCTTTTTTTCTTTTTTTCTTTTTTTCTTTTTTCTTTTTTTCTTTTTTCTTTTCTTTTCTTACATGCATATACAAATTCCATTTATTTTTATTGCCAAATATAATCTTTCAAATTAAAAACTGCGCCAAAATAGAGATAACCAGATAGATTAAAATTCGAATTACGAAACGGTAAGTCCATACTCTGAAGATTGCGCTGTGCATGAAAGTCGTGCTAGCGGAGAGGAGTAATATATGGACTCGATGGATTACTTAATTATGATATATATATATATATATTTAATAGCTCTGTTATATTACATCGAACACCTTTTTCATTTAACACCATAACTACATGTGCGATATATAAAATGATCAGTAATACTAGGGGAGTGGCAGAAAAGCTGCGGAAATCAGTCCAATCTCACCCATGACACGAGAACCCCCGAGCCAGCTGAACAGACTTTAAAAATTAGACCAGGTTCAGTACAATACAGGTTAGTATACCACATAAGCGTTTAAGAAACGGACTGTTTCGCTGTATCACAGCTCTTCAGTGTGGCCAGACGTCTAGCTAGGTTCGAAACCCGACTGAATTGGCGTCAGTCGGAAATTCTACCACTAAACCATCGGCAGGGATGACGGCGAATTTTAGCGTATTTATTTATATATATATATAATCACTTTAAAATACCCGGTTATACTTTCGGAGAACACAAGTCTTTCTTTAATAAGATTTCTCGAACATTCATGCCAGTAGACGAAAAGAAATAAATATACCGTTTGATAAATAAACGGAAAGTCTGCTCAAATACGAGTAACGTTTAGAGTTATAAGAATCTGTTGGATTAATAAAAAAATCCATTATATATCCATTATATATATATATATATATATATATATATATATATATAAAAGTGAACATAGAAGTCAACACTTAGTGGCGACAGTCTGTTTCTAGCATGAAACAGACTGTCGCCTCTAAGTGTTGACTTCTATGTTCACTTTTATATTTACGTACACTCTATCTCTGATATTGAACACTTTATCCCATAAATATAGCACACTTTAAGACTATATTTCTTCATATATATATATATATATATATATATATATATATATATAATATATTTGTATGTAGGGGAAGAGTGCTCAGTATCGGAGAGACAGCATTTATAAACATAAAACATAGAGACCTATAGATATAAGTATCATCACTGCGTGGAGACTATTAGTTTCACGTCTCGATGCGATCTTCAATCTTGGTCTGAAGATCGCGTTTAGGCGTGAAACTGACAGTCACCATATACTTTTGATACCTATATCCATATATCTTTCTCTGCTTGCCACTCCTCTCTCTCCCCTCTCTCATCCTTTCTCTCTCCCACTCTCCCCCTCTCTCATCCTTTCTCTCTCCCACTCTCCCCCTCTCCCATCCCTTCTCTCTCCCACTCTCTCTCTTTTCTCTCTCTCTCTCTTCTCTCTCTATTACTCTTCGGTTTTTATATATTTAGCATTATTATTATAATTACAAGTAATGAAGAAGGGCAGATTCAGTGAGTCATGAAGAAAAGCAGACGACACGGAAAATTCCACGAAAGTTTACTGGATGAATTGGAAAAGAGAATTTTAAAGGTTAAATGGAAAAGGTATTGATAAAAAGCTTTTTTAAAAAAATATTTTCTAAACTTTTATGTAGGTTGTTTAGTTGAACTTGTTGATAATGGTATAAAAATCCAACTGATTATGCTACAACTAATAATTATAACACTACTTCTACTATTTTACCCCCCCCCATATATATATATATATATATATATATATATATATATATATGAATGAGCGTGTCCTTAAAAGTTATGGGCATGGGTCTCTTCCTAAAATTTGACCAAATGATCAAGCATAAATTATTTTGGAAACCCTTAGTCTAATCGATAACTCTTCAGCACTCATCGTGTTATATATATATATATATATATATATATATATATATATATATAATGTGTGTGTAAAAAATTAAGATAGAGTACATCTGTAAAAGGACAGTATGAATAAATACAAAAGGAAAACTTATTTTAACCGATGTGTTTCGTCCTCTGAGGGATTTTATTACGTCAGATGTGAGGTTTTTATTTTGTGACAAGTAATTATAGACAAGAACAGAAATGTTACAGGTTTTTGAAAACTCCTATAGGCATGAGAATAATATAAGAAACTTGGAAGGTTTGTAAAATAAAGGAAGACGTACACGTGATATAGTCAAAAGAAAAAAATATTTAAACAATCCAAATGTAGAATTTAGCAACACCCGGGAACAAATGTTTCGGTGTGTTAATTTTAGCGCTAAAGGCCTCCCGTATATAGATGAAGGAAAAATATTTTATAAAACCCTTCATTATGGTACATTGAGCTCCCATGAGAAAAAAGAAGAAATAAAATCAACAGGAAAACAAGGAGACAAGGGATAAACCTCTGCTCCTGTTCAAAAGACCAAGCAAGAGTGTGAATCGGGTGATAGGCGAACCTATCTACTGATATTAATAAGAGGTCACTGAGTTTAACACCGAACAGCAACAGCCTGTTTCATACCTGAAGATTGCGATTAAGCATGAAACAGACTGTCACCATTCGGTATTGACTTCAATGTCCACTTTTATATTTACATACGCTCTATACTTGATATCCATCATTTTAACCATAAATATAACATATTTTAAAACTATATTTTTAACATATACACTACAGTTCAAAAGTTTGAAGCTACCCGATAATTAACATGGGATGAACTTGACAGAAAAGTGAGAAAAGTGAAAAACTACTTTGGAATCAATTATCAAAATAATCCTTTGAGAAACTTGTACAACGGATGCCAAAAATTTGTGCTGCAATAATCAAGGCTAAAGGAGGATATTTTGACGAGAGCAAAATTTAATCATAAATCATTTTTTCTTTTTGTCATAATAAAGTTTCTAATAAAAAATCAGTCCTCACTTTTTTTTTGTAACATGTATAATAATTTTCTCTTACTTGAAGTACAAAACAACTACTTTTGGGTCAATTAAAAAAAAATTATTTTGAACTGCCGCATTTTTTAAAACCTGTGTGGCCTGCTTAGGGTAATGGTACCAACCCCAGTTCCCTCTAAAATAGTCTCTTTGTGACCCCACGCACTTACCCCACTCCCCCTTGCCGTGGTCTCAACACTACAAAGTTTGCTTTCCCAATTAGCTCCCTTGTTACGTTCCGCTTAATCTCTTCCATGGTCTGGGATTTCCCCTTTTTCAACGGCGATTGTTAAATTTCGGGGAAAAAGACAGTTACAGCCAACCAAATTTGGATTGGAGGTCATTATAATATTTTAAATAAGGTGTTTAAAAAGCACAACGTACTAATGCTGTGATGCAGTACGAACACAGGGTTATGGAAAAAAATGAGAATTTATTTAACTAATTCAATTAATTGACCGTCCTCTTAAAAATTTAATAAATAATTTAGTCATAATTTGGGGGTAAAATTTAGCCACATGGCCGTAAATTAAAATCAATCGATAACAATTGTGGTAGAAACGTGTGCACGCAACACAGTAACTTTATTGTTTAGAATATGAAAAAAACAATTGAAGAGGAGCCAGATTGTTAATAAATTGTTTGAAAAGATCATACTGGAAATAGAATGAAGCCTGTAGGTCTTAAAGGGGACCGTGCTACACAATCACAAACAAAGGGCTGTGTCAAATAACAGAAGCCACATCACTTAAGGACTCTCAACAGGAGCAATGTATTGATTTGCTTTTTACGTCTTGTCATTAAACGGACACGCTTCTAGTTCATTTCACATTAACTCCAGTGTCCTCAAGGGCTCTACCCTTGGACCCACATTGTTATCTTCATCAACGACCTCCCAAAGGTCATCAGTTCCCAAGTAAGTATTTATGCTGATGACACGACTATTTACGCCCGACGATGTAAAACGAACAGCTGCTCTAAAAAATAACCTCCAGCCAGGTGCTAACTGGGACAAAAAAGGTCAGATATGCAAAAATAAGTTTCATTTGATATATATTGATCCTTTAAAACAATTTAAGATAAAAATGACTGTTTTTTTTTACGTTTCCAAGTAATGAACCAGAAGGTGATCTTTGAATACGTTTCTATTTCAATGATTGCTTTTTTATTTTATACTCATGTACTTGTTCATTAATTGATTATGCCTCGCAATTCCTTGAATAACATAGGGCATCAACAACACCTCTCCAGCGGACGCGGTTCCGGGAGATCTTCAGTTTGGCCCATGTCGTGCCGGATGCCTTCCCAGGGGATTTTCACCATCACACGCCATACGCTCCACTTTGGAGGACTCTTCCTCGGCCATGTCGTTGTTTGAAGATATCGTTGAGGCTTCTGTAACAAGATCGTTTTTTAAGTGAGTAGGTTGTTAACCTACTGCACAATCCCCAACCTGGAGGCCAGGGTGTGTCTTTCATCTGGCTCCTAAACCCACAGACCTGTCGAGCTTGGGTGGACCTGCTAAGGGCCGAAGCCCCCGCCCACATTGCTATTTGCTGAATAGCAAGATCATGTTCGAATGCCTCGCTGTATTAACGGAGGACAAACATTTTGACGATGACATATACCGCAATTCCCCATGTATAATACGCCTATATCCATAATACGCAACCCTAAAATTGTGCTGAAAGCGGGAGTAAATGCTTCTACTCACGCATAATACGCACCCCTTGTTTGATAATCAAACTCTATAAATTGTACTGTTCCAATTTCTTTAAGGACAACGTTTCCTACTCCAATTTAAGCTGTAATTGAAGATATTTATCAAAATTTTCGATCATTACGATTCTAAAAGGAAACGGAAATACCTATATTGTGCCTACTGCGCAGACTCATTAACCTGTTTTTGTTCGATAAAATATGCAATCTACCGGATCTGTAGGCAGTTTTTCATAAAAATGTTTTGAACATAGAATAATATTATTCTAATTTAGTTTTATGATAATTCTTATTTTATTTTACATTTGTAAGTATTGTTAGGTTTATATGATTGTATTTGACATCCTTATGGGGTTGCAATCGCCGAATGTTAGTGTCAAATTGTCGTATGTTTGTGGTGGGTAGTAATTTCGCAACTGAAATCAACCTATCAAACAGCAATTTTTTAAAGAATTTTCGTAGCTGTACATTATACGCACCGCTAATTTTGCTTATTATTTTTTTTTAGAAAAAATGCGTATTATACATGGGAAATTACGGTAGTTACAAAACACGGACACTTTTTTCCTAACGAAAGAAAACCGCAGAGGAAAAATTGTTCTTTTTCACTGATACTTTTTGTCTGAGAAGTTTTTGAATGGTTTCGAAATTCGATTCTAATGTAAATAAAAAGCGAATTGGCATTTTGTATTCAGTTCAGTTCTTTAGTTCAGATAAAGAAATTAAATCTTTTGTTTCATCTCAAAATTAATCATTTTTTTTTAGTTAACCTTAATTACATTGTCTGTTACATCTGCCTACGGGCGTAAGTATATAGGACAACTTGCATATCTAACATCGCCAGTGCGCGCGCACACACACACACACACACACACATATATATATATATATATATATATATATATATATATATATATATATATATATATATAAGGCAGGATGTCTGTGTGTATGTAACGAATGCACGGCCGCAATTTTCGACGGATTTGTACCAAAATTTACATGCACATGCTCCAAGTTAGTAAGAAGGCCAAGACCGACTTTGCATTTCCCAACTCTCATCGATAGTGGAAATAATCGATTTTTTTCATGCTTCTACGGCAGTTTTCATGTAGTTTGCGGCCATTTTCTACTGGCCAGAGTGAGAGCCTATAGCTGGCTGCCACGAATAGGCAGGAAGATTCTATTGGCCAGCGTAAGAGCCAACAGCTGACTGACACGAATGTTAACTAGTATGCTAGCATGCAAAAAAAATCGATAGCTGCATTCGTCACAAGTGGGAAAAATTTAAATCTGCATGGCACTTTACTCCAGTTGGCTCATTCGCTTGCTTAAACTCAACGTTGATTCTGATTCCGCAGAACTGGGTTGGGTGTGAAAAATATTTGTTGTTAACATTCTTTTTTCATTCGTGTTTTCCAGTTACGAGTCCTTTTTTAAAGCTGATCGTTTTGTGTTCATTTTGTTTAGTTCTTTTTTCGTAACAGATTTAATGTTTAGTATAGAGCTTAGAAAAAATTGCAGTGTGAGATAGGCAAGAAATAAGGCATGTAGCAACATCAGCACGGCAAAGGGCACTCCTTTAAAGGCAAGGAAGGGCAAAAATATTTTAAGTCAAGTGATCAATTGCTATATGAGTCGTACGATTTTTGAATCAAGCACGGGCAATGCCGGGCCATGCTGCTAGTATGTATATATATGAAGAAATATAGTTTTAAGGTGTGCTATATTTATGGGGTAAAGTGCTCAACATTAGAGATAGAGCGTATGTAAATATAAAAGTGAATATTAAAGTCAACACTCAGAGGCGACAGGCTGTTTCATGCGGCCTAACGATTGCGTCCAGCATGAAACAGCCTGTCGCCTCTGAGTATTGACTTCAATGTTTACTTATATATATATATATATATATATATATATATATATATAAATGTACTGACGTATCATGCGACTTTTGAAGCCCTAATTTTGAAGCTAATTTTAAGGGGGTCGCATCATACACGAGATCTAAAATTATCGCATGTACAGCTGGCCCTGGTTACGCCGTTGACCAAATTATTTATCCGTTTACTGTGGTCAAAGTAGCTTCAAAATAAATATTTATTGTACTAATTATATTGGTACCCTTTCGTTTGTTCCTGTTTTATTAATTAACCTATCTATTTTACATATAAGAAGCACACGTGGACCACTTTTTGTTATACATATATATATATATATATATATATATATGGTGGTGGGGGGGCTATATTTAGGCAGCAAGAATTCATCCAAACAAATTCAACTGACATTGACATCGACACAACTCCCAGTGGCCACAGTCTGTTTCAAGATTGAACGCAATCTTCATAGCCAGAGGACGAAACAGTCTGTCGCTACTCAGTGTTAGCCAGAGTATTCGCTCTCTCAACATATGTCATCTCACCACTGGTTAGCAAATTTTTCTCGTGGATCATTTCTGCTGAGTAATAAGTGGAGTTCTCACTAGGTGCCGCATAGGCATTGACTCGCGTCCAAATGAGCTAATCGTGAAAGGTTCTCGGCCTGGCCATCTTACAAAAATCTGACGAAAGGATCAAGCTGAATTTTTTTTTGTTGATATCCCTTTTTAGTGAGACACACACATTTTCAGCACTCCCTCATACATACACACCTTGTATATATATATATATATATATATATATATATATATATATTTATTGAGACATTTTTTATGTTTATACGTTCTTTTTATAGATTCAAATACAGGAATCGAACCTGTATCCTATACGGAAACGTCACATAGCCTGACGTGCCTTAAACGATTGGGCCACAGAGGAGCGTTTTGGTTAGCAAGGTCAATTTTACTGTTTTTAAACACAATTATCCATGATTTTCTCTCATTCATTCATATCTGCTCAATGCGTATCCAAATGTAAACAAATGACGTCATACATTATGAAATGGACAAATTCCGACAATTATTTTAAGACATTTTTTATGTTTATACGTTCTTTTTATAGATACAAATATTTAAGTAAATGCTCTGTTTATAATCTGTGGCCCAATCGGTTAAGGCACGTAGGGCTATATGACGGTTCCGTATAGGATACAGGTTCGATTCCTGTCGGAGGATGCATATTTTCTATGAAGATTTCTCGGACATTCAGGCCGGTAAATGTTGTTAATACTGTTTATTATAAACAGAGCATTTACTTAAATATTTGTATCTATAAAAAGAACGTATAAACATAAAAAAATGTCTTAAAAAATAATTGTCGGACTTTGTCCATTTCATTATATATATATATATATATAGTTGTATATTTAGGCAGCAATCCTTCGTTTATGCATGTTTCATTAAAAACGACAGACAAGGTACTACGATTGAGCTTTTTATTTAATTTTTCTTGTGTTCGAACAAGAGCTTTCTTTACAGGATAAAGGGTGTGTTCAAATGTTTTATGTTTCCGAGCGCTTTCGGCTATACCTTTAGCCATTATTAAGGATGAATGGAAGCAAAATTAAATACATACATACATACATACATATATATATATATATATATATATATATATATATATATATATATATATGTCGTACAGGTAATCGATCCGTTGGTATATAATCCGGGTGGATCCTAGTAATATTAATTATTAAAACTGACCACAGAGATATCGTTGTTTTATTTTTACTGAGCATATGTATATTTTTATAGCAAAAAATCAAAAATTACCTCAACACAGTTCTGTACACGGCTATCATCGGCTTGAAATAGACGATCTCTATGTTGAGGTATTTTTTGTTTTTTTTGCTCTAGTATATATATATATATATATGAGAGATAGATAGATATGTACATATTCAAGGTGCTATGCAAAAGTTCTGTGTATATGATTAGGATAAAGATTTTACTTAACCTAACACATAGTTTCCTTCGTATTTTTTTAGGTATTCGCCTGTTATAAAGACACTTTTCTTATGATTGGCGTCTGCAGCATAAATATTATTTCTTTCGTCATTGTCTATAGTGAGCGCCCCAACTGTGAACTTGTGCCAAACTAGGTTGAACTTAGCGGGTATCTATTCTTTTCTTCGGATTCCTATCTGTTAAGTATTTTCGGCGCGTTGAAATATGAAGATCGACGTAGGTGTTTTATCTACATTGATTTCATTGTCTTTTTCGTTTCGTTTGCTAACTTTTTCTTGCTATTTTTCGCAATCATTGATGTCGAAATCTAATCAGGATTTACAATGCCCGCAAAACATGACTTTTTTTTCTTTTTTCTTTTTCTTGCTATTTAAAAAAAATTAGAGGTGGGAGTGTGAAAAAAAAACGCAAGAATGAGAGATTTGAAATGAGTTAGTGGCGCTCGATACAAACTAACAAGGCATAAGGGAAAGAGAGAGATATGGAAAGAAGGAAAAAAGATAACAAAGATGTCGCGTGTGTATGAGGAAGAGGGAGAGTAGGAGTGAGAGAGATAGGGAGAGGGATACAGAGAAGGTGAGAGTGATGGAGAAAGAGGGGGAGAGAGCGAGAGAGATATGGAAAGAAGGAAAAGATAAAAAAAGATCTCGTGTCTATGTGTATAGAGAGATAGGAAGGGAGTGTGAAAGTGAGAGATAGAGAGAGGGAGCGTGAAAGAGAGAGAGATGGTAAGAGTGAGAGAGCGAGAGAGATATGGAAAGAAGGAAAAGATGAAAAAGATCTCGTGTCTGTGTATGAGAGAGATAGGAAGGGAGAGTGAAAGTGAGAGACAGAGGGAGGGAGCGTGAAAGAGGAGAGAGATGCTAAGTGAGAGAGAGAGAGAGAGAGAGACAGGGAGAGATATGGAAAGAAGGAAAAAGATAACAAAGATCTGTGTGTGTATGAAAGAGATGGAAAAAAGGAGACTGAGAGTGAGAAATCGGGATAGTGAAAGAGATGGAGAAAAAGAGGGCGAAAGAGAGGGAGAGTGAGATATGGAAAGAATGAAAAAAGATAAAGATCTTGTGTGTATATATGTGTGTGAGAGAGATAGAGAAAGAGAGAGGAGGAGAAGGGGAAGGAGATAGGAGAAAAGAAGCAAAAACAGCAAAGAGGAAATACGAGTTGGGGGAGCTGAATATAGATACAAAACAAGAAAGGGTGATAGAAAATAGAGAAGAGGGGTAGAACAAGGAAATAAAATCGAGAATAACCCAGAACATCTACTGGCAACAAACCGTCTGCATATGGACAGAAAATGGATCCAGTAAATACGCCAAAATAGAAAGGAGTGTAAGACACCGATACATAACTGTCTATATTTCTGGGATGAGGTATTATGTACACTATTTACATTATTCGGACTATTGTCCTCATCTTTGTCGCCATATTTATTACAACGTTTCGGCCCTTCAATATCTGTCTATATTTCTAACATGAGGTATTATGTACACTATTTACATTATTCGGACTATTGTCCTCATCTTTGTCGCCATATTTATTACAACGTTTCGGCCTTTCAGTATCTGTCTATATTTCTGAGATGAGGTATTATGTACACTATTTACATTATTCGGACTATTGTCCTCATCTTTGTCGCCATATTTATTACAACGTTTCGGCCTTTCAGTATCTGTCTATATTCCTGAGATGAGGTATTATGTACACTATTTACATTATTCGGACTATTGTCCTCATCTTTGTCGCCATATTTATTACAACGTTTCGGTGCTTGTACGCTCCGGCCTTCTTCAGTTGGTTGGAATGTCGAACTGAACCCTTTATTTCACTCACTGTGGTAGACTGTTCTAGTTCCACGTGCCATGTCTAATGGATGTCAGTTATCAGTTATCTCCTGTTAATTCCCCTCTTCAAGTTCTCCACCGCCTTAACCAGATATTGAACTCACACTCTTTGGGTTTCTGTCACAGGATCTAACCAACGCCTTTATCCACTATGGCACCGTGGATAAAGGCGTTAGTTAGATTGTAAGTTCAATATCTGGTTAAGGCAGTGGAGAACTTTCAGCTACTGTACCCAGTGAGGATCTAAGTAATCGTTTAATGAGAAAGGAAAGCCTGAAGAATGTAACACACTCAGGGTGCACCAAAAGTAAAAGAAGCAGGGGAAAACAGCGGGTAATCCACTCGATAAATTTAAGCAAATGGGCGCAGAACATGTCTAAAAGTACAGAAGGGTTATAAGAGATTGCCAAAAAACAACAAAATACAGTTGTGGGGTATTTGTTTCGCCCACGTCCTGAAGGGACATGGCCCAGCGAGAGAGATTCTTTTTTTACATATGTCAGTTCGGGACGTAATCGATCATGGCTCTCCGCAGTTCCTTTTCTTTAGTGAATTGTCGTGGCTTCTTGGGAAAGATAGGGGAGTTGTTTCCGGTTGCCTTCTCTATGCTTGGGAATTCAGAGTTTTCCTTCTCCTAGACTGGTTACCACAGAAGTCCAGAGAGTGTAGTCTATTTGGCTATTCAACTGATATTCGGCTAGAAAAGATGTATTCGTGTCTTGCCCAAGGGTATTAGTGCAAAAATGAACGCAGCTGACGCGGTCGGAATTAGAACTCTAATTGCCGATTCCGCCTCCGTGCCGATAACCTTTACTAGAAAATACTAGCTTGCTAAATACGGACATGCAATCGCTCTAGTCAAATATTTTCCAAGCTTAGCTTAGTGCTACACAAGGGTAGATATGGAGAAAAAGGTGAGACGCGCTGAGGGCCTGCCTTGAAAATCAGCGTTCGCGGTCCTAAATTTATCTGTAATCGAACGCTAACCCTTCGCATTCGTGGCAAATAACTACGTCTCGACTCCACACTTTTAAAAGAGACATTTAATAAAATTATAGTAAAATATAGCTTTCTCTCTTTAGGATGAAGATTTTGAGTGATTTATTGATTTTTTTACGGTTTATCAACTTTTTGCAGGTTATTTAAAGCCAGAAAATATTTTTAGGTTGTAAGAATTTTATGGAGGGAATAATAATTTTACTGATAAGTCTTACTAATTAATCCATAGCTGAGGGGAGAAGAGTTGGATTTGTACCTATCCTAAGAGCATTTACGCGTAATTGAATATAACAATCCCGACTGGAATTGGAACTCGGCTTTCCGATTTCCAATGGCGATTCGTTACCCATTACACCATCAACACATCGGAGCTTACAGTACTGGTATCCCCAATCGGTCACCTATCTAGGTCGTCACTGAGCTCGGCGTTTCTCGTACGAAAACCGGTGTTTCAACTTGATATGGCCATAAGCAGGATGAAGTTTTGGCAACCAGTCAGCGATTGAGCACTGAGGAAGAAACCTCTAATCAATCAGTCCTGGGCTGTAACCACTGACGAACATCTTCAAAGCGAGGCTTCCGTTCTTCTTGCACGTGACAGACTGTAGGGCGCCAGTGGACAATAGTTAATTAAAGAAAGAAATAAGGTAAGATTTTCCGGAAAGACAGCAAATCATGATTCTCACTGGCGTGGATTTCAGTTTAATTAGCAGATTTCCAAACAGATGCTATCCAGGGGAGCAAAAGATGCGGTTGGATCGTGGGCGGATGGGAAGCGCGTATTGTTTTTTTCTTTCTTTCTTTCTTTCTTTCTTTCTTTCTTTCTTTTGGATACCGACCAAAATTTGAAAAGAAACCGTTACAGTGACAATAAGAGTTGTCCCCCCTTTGCATCTGTGGGAGATTGGTGATAAAAGTGTTTGGTTAATTTCCAGGCATTAAACGTCGTTTTCATTCAGAATCAGGAAGAAGGAAAAGACAAAAAAATGAAAGGACATGTTCAAGCAAATGATGCACAACTATGGACGTTAAAAAAATCACTAAAAAAAGAAATTAATTTTTCTCATTTGGGGTCTTAATATCAGCGGATTGATTTGAAAATTTGTCCACTGGGACAGTTTTAATTTCAGGTTTCCTGATGAAATTTAGTTATTGTGATTTTTATAGCATTTAAAATTATAAATAACTTATACAGCGTTTCACAGGTATCTGATATTCTAAATGATTTTTATAGCATTTTCATTTTTGTCAGATATTGTAATATATTTATAGAATTTTCATAGGTGTTAAGTATTATAAATTACTAGTGTTATTGTGCCGTCAAAAATGGCGGCAATTGTTACAAAGATTTAATAGATGCCATGAAACGAAAGTCTTGAAACAATGAAGATTCAATAAATGGAGATAAAGAATTCCCAACTAAAATACAAGATCAAAGAACCGTTTAATTAATCCGTTCCTTTTATATTTTTTTTAGATGTTTGATGGTATCTTGGATTTATTGATATCTCCTGGTATTATAAGACTCGCCTTTTGCTCAATATGTTTATTATATGACTCGCCTTTTGCTCATTATCTTTTTTATATGACTCGCCTTTTGCTCAATATCTTTTCACGTTAAATATTTTAATGTGTTTAATATAACAGTACCACTGAAATGTCTCTCTAAAGAAAAAGATTAGCAACAGACCGAGAAAGTAGACAACGGTAAAGCGTATTTCTAGACTAAATTGAAGGAAGACGATCACTTAATAGGAAAAGGTATCTGAGTGCCTCACATGAAAGGTTTGAACAAATAAGACTGCAATCTAAAAAATGTAGGCGTAAAGGAACTGATTAATTAAGCGGTTCATTTCGCTCGGGGAATAATTTTGTCTAAACGCAGAGAAATATTTTATTTCTATAGATAATTAAAACTAATGGAAGTAATCGCTCATAATTTTACTAACTTAAGTTGATTTACCCACTTTCCCCACTACAAATGGGACAGGACATATATAAATAAATACAAATTGATAACTATTATATGGTTTGGTGATGATTCTATAGCATTCCTATTGATGTTGAGTATTATAAAGACTGTCTCTGATTTTCATAGTTACCAGGTATAATTAAGTAATTTTTATAGCAGTTCTATTGGTATCAGGCATCATAAGTGATTTCCAAAGAATTTCTATATTTCTATTGGTGTCAGGTTATTCGTTTCTTTCCTTTATGTCTTGTGAGTGTCAAATTCTGAAAGCCATCTTTCCTCGTGTGCTTTAAAAATTTCGATTGTCTTTTTCTTATTCTAAAAAAGGTGCTTTTTGTTTCTATTTTCCCTAAAACTTTGTCGTTGCTCACATATTCAGACCATAGTATCCTCAGCATCCTTCATTAGAAGCACATTTCTGTTGCTTCAAGTCTCTTCCTCATCTTTGAGGAGATTGTCCACAATACACTGCCGTATACGATGATTGATATTGCATCGCAGTTCAGCAGGTTTTCCTTTATTTTCTAATGACATTTTCCTGTTTCTTAATACTTTGCTTAGCTTTTGGAAGGCACTTTTCGCTATCCTAATGAGCTTTCGGATTCCAGTATCACATATCTTATCCGTACCGTTAAAATTGTTGATATTTAATATTGCGTTGCTTATATTTTCTACATTAATAATCTATAAAAAATCTCTACTGTTTATTCTGATTTCATATCTAAGAATTCTGGCTATTAAATGATTAAAAGCAAAAATATGCAAATCAAATTAACAAGAGAAACAGATCAGTGTATTAGTAATCTGATCTCCCCTCCTTATCAGTGGGATATTGTATTTGCTCGTTGGTGTTTTGTTTCCATATCAACGTAATATCTTCTGACTAAGAAGGGGAGTTCAGGCTGCGTAACCGATAAAGTTACGTTTTATTTAATACTAGAGATGATTATTATTTTATTTCCTTTGATTTCTAGTGTGTACTCATTTCTTTCTGGGTTCAGCCCAAAGACCTAAGGTCAGAAATGGCATCATGACATTTGAGAGAGAGAAAGACAGAGAGACACAGAGAGAGACTTTACATAGATAAAGCCTTCGTAACGTGTGGGTTGTACACGTGAGAACAATTTTTTTTGTATTTCCTGAAGGCACGGGCTTCCAGGAATCCCTTCAATGAGTCTACTGGAATCTTTTCCAACCAAATCTGAGGGCTCCAACTACAACAGTGATTGTTGATGTTCCCATGTGCCACATTTTTGAGATTTCGATTTCAAGGTCCTTGTATTTTGATAGATCTTCAGGGACTGCCATATCAAAAAGGAATCAATTTTTGTTTGTTTGCTGTCTCTAATAACGATGTCTGGGCGATTAGATTTGATTTTTCTGTCTGTGTGTATTGTGTAGTCCCATGAAATTGTTACAGGTCCTGTCCCCGTAACCGGGTCTGGGTGGTGGCCATACATTTCTTCTTCTTCTTCTTCTTCTTCTTCTTCTTAAGTAAGTAAGTAAGTACATTGTCAAGAAGCAAAAGGCACCGGCCAACTTTTTTGTTTTTATCTAGAAAGAGGTACTTATTTTCCCAATGCGTCATTCAAATGAGCTAATTACTCCCTGTAATGTTGCGCAGTAACAGTTTTATGCTTGTCTTGGTAATTTTTTTTAAAACCATACCTTTCTGAATTCTACCAAACACAGAACTCTTTCTTCTCACGGATTTTTCTTTTAGCTTGAGATTGTTCTGGTTCTACTTTTTTTTTTCTTTTCTAGATTCTTGTGATAAATTCTGTTCACATGGTTGACTATTTTGTCCAAAAAATACGTTTTTCCGTCGCAAGCAAGAAAGGTTGATCGGCGTTTCAATCCGTATATTTGTGTGAATTCCTCCCACCCTTTGTTTTCTGAATTTGAAAACTGCAATTGATTGATTTTCTAGCTCTACAAGAGCTGAGCAAACTTTAAAGACTTAAATATTCCCTTAGCAAAAGATGGCGCTTGAAACTTTTTGTACCAAATTAATTTCATTTTTTTCTTATTTTTAAGCACTAAGCATGTTATAATGCTCGTATCATCAATTCGGATTAATAATATTCCAAAGAAAAACACAAGATGAGAGAAAGAACTGTTTAATTACGTCGATTAATATATAATACTAATGAATATCGTCCTTACTGTCACACTCATTGGGACTCTTTTGTGTCCCGATTTCGTCTACTTTCATAGACAATGGAAGCATCACAACTTTAATGTAGCGAAGGTCAGCGGTCTTTCTACCCAGCAAAGCACAAAAGGCTTAGATTAGTCCAAAAATTAAGCATATTTTAAAGATGTAGAGAGGCTCACATTTTTAGCGCGACTTTTATAAGTATTCAAACCAAAAATAAGAATACAATTACGCATTTAACACCACCTTAAGATACCCAACTAGAGAAAGAATTTACAGTTGTGACCCTCCCCAAACTTAATATTACCCCTGCCTTCAACATACGGATAATAACTGAAATTTATAACTCTCATAGAGGTTCCATTTTAAGCATCAAATAGGCACGGAAAGAGTCTCAAACGAGAATTTCCTAAACATAACCGGGCTCAGCTCTGATTACCTGATGCTAAAATACCCAAAGCGAAAAAAAGGGGGGGTGTCTAAATTTGCAATATGAATATCAATTTGTTTCTATTGTTGTTTACTAAACTTAGCTTAGTATGGCACAAGGCCATATGTATGAGGGAACACAGTCTGGATCGAATCCTCTACTAATGTTCACCCATATTAACTCGCTAGGTATTACCCCACACCGAGGCGCCTGTATCCGTGTTGCTTTTAATGGGTTAACACTTGCAAATCTCCTCGCTTGGGTTGTCATTAAAACTATAATAATTACGTTCGTTCCCACGAGGTTAATTAAAATTCATGTTTATTTCTCATTATTTTTCACTTCTCTCCTCTAATGACGTAAATGCTTCAAGATCTGGCAAACACACGACTCAACTCACGACCGAACATCGACAGGTTTCATCAATTTCAACTGAAGAGGTGAAGAGTTTGAGAAATCAACAATTAGTGTAATGGAAGCAAACATGAAGAGTCGTATGGATTCATTTTTGCTAAAGATCATTTTTTAAAATCTGTTGAACTGTTCTTGGCAGAGAGGCGCCCATGCATACCGAAAAGATAAGTCAAGTCTTAACCGCCTTGATTTAGTATTATAATGAGAAAAGTACGCAGGTGTAGGCATTAAAAAAGCTTTTGTCAACTGAGAATATAAGGTTCGCTTAGAGTGTCGTTTTATAGTTCCAGTAAACAGAAGTAGTTCTCTCAAAGAAGGGAGTAACAAAACAAGACCACTCTTCAGTATCTGTCTATATTTCTGAGATGAGGTATTATGTACACTATTTACATTGCTCGGACTATCATCCTCATCTTTGTTGCCATATTTATCACAACGTTTCGGCTGTTGTACGCTCCAGCCTTCTTCAAGTGGTTGGAATGTCGAACTGAACCCTTTATTTCGCTCGCTGGGGTAGACTGTTCTAGTTCCACGTGCCATGTCTAATGGATGCCAGTTATCAGCTATCTCCTGTTAATTCACCTCTTGAAGTTCTCCACCGCCTTAATCGGGTATTGAACTCACACTCTTTGGGTCCTGTCACTGGCCCTAATTAACGTTTTTATCCACTGGATAACTAGAACAGTCTATTCCAGCGAGCGAAATAAAGGGTTCTGTTCCTGTTATATTCCTGCCACATCTGTTCGGATGCTTCTGCTATGTATTGAGTGATTCTTGATAAAATACAAAGAAGAATCTGCAATGTTATTGGTCCTGATCTGGCATTCCGCCCTCAATCAATATTCTCACCGCCATAACGTGGCTTCCCTCTGCCTTTTCTAAAACTATTTTCTTAGTAATTGTTCTAAGCTTTCCTCTTTGGCACCTCGATTTTACGAATGTATGCTTAGCTTAGTACAGCACAAAGACAGATGTGGAGAAAACGAGGGTAGGAGGTATTAAGGGCCTGCCTTGAAAATCAGATGTAGCGGTCCTGAATTTGCCAGCAATCGAACGCCAACCATTCGCATTGATGAGAAATAAGCAAATACGTCTCGACTCCACTCTTTTAAAATAGAAGTTTATTAAACTCAGTACTATGTTGGCGGCTAGGTCTCACCATTCTACAGTTGACATTGTTAGAGGTAACACCAAATTTTGTGCTAATATTTTCTTTTCTCGCGCTTTTCGCCTCTGGAGCTTTCTACCGGATTCTTGCTTTCCAGTCATTTTTGATCTTCAAAAATTTAAATGCAATGCCAATCGTTATTTTCTGTATTTTTAATTCCTGTTCTTTCATTGCATTCGTTCCTTAATCATGTTTTATTCTCACATATTCTCTTACACTCAGTAACCTCTTGCATCTTAGTGGCTTTATTGACTTACTTGGGTGAAATGATAAAAAAAAAAATTATATTTCTGCATCTCAGCTTCAGTCACTTTCTCGCTGCCGTAATATAGATTCCCTGTGCATTTTCTATAAACACTTTCATGGTAATTGTTCTGCTAAGCTCATCTCTGTGGTACCTTGACTTTATAAATTTGAGCGCAGTATTAGGTTGGCAGCTACGTCTTAGCAGTTCACAGATGAAACGGCTAGATGTAACCGTAAGTTCTATGCTAACAGTTTCTTATCTCGCACTTCTCGGTTGCGAAACTCTCTTCCGGCTTCTTGCTTTCAAGTCAACTTTGCATTTAATTTTTTTAAAGACCAATGACACTCGTTACTTTCTGTCTTAATTACATTCACTTTTCTCCCCCACCTTAATAATGTTTTCTTTTTCTTTCTCTCCCCTTAATATTTTTCACGCTCAGTAATTGCGTCTTAGTGACTTTATTGCCTTTCTTCATATTTTTTAATACCCAGTAACCCATAGCGTCTTAATTTGATTTTCAAAAATTTAAATCCAATGTCATTCGTTTATTACCGGTTATAATTCCTTTTCTTTTCTCTCCCCTTAATATTTTTCTCATTCTTTCACGCTCAGTAACCCTATTGCGTCTTAGTGACTTTATTGCCTTGATTGTGGTGGAAGGATTAAAAAACATTGTGTCTGGATGAGTTGATGTCTGTGTGCGTAAGTATAAGTGTGATTTATTTTACGTCTATATTCTTGTCTCAATAACTGATATTTCTGTATTAGGTTTGGTGAGCGGGGTCTCCATTACAAACAGAAGGTTACATTATTGCAAATAATAATTCGATAAAAATTTTATGTTATTTTTTTCATCCATCACAAAATTGTACACACGCGATCAATTGGGGATTTATAGAGTAAATACTGTACCATGGTGTTTGTGTTGATGGCTGACATGGAAATAAATCTACGAACCTGCGCCCCTAGACTGGGTAGAAAAAGAAAGAAAAAAGGGGCTAACCGTCCTAAGGTAGGAAGTATGGTCACCATCAAGAGGAAGCGCCCAAGATGCGAGCTATAAACTGGAGATGTCGACATCAAGCAAGTACAGAAGTTTAAATGTCTGGGAAGTGTTTTAACACAGGATGGAAAATACGGCACCGAGATCCGAAGTACGCATTAGACTAGCGAAAGAGGCATTCCAAAAGCTGAGCAAAGTGTTGAAAAACAGAAAAAATCGTTAGGAAAAAAAGAAAACAAAAGAAACGGGGTCTGGATTGCTATTTGATATACATCCTCTTACGTGGATGCTGGACAATCTCCCCAAGGATGTAGAGAAAACCGGAGGTAACAGAAAGGATACTAAGAATTCCATGAACGCAAAGAGGAAGTCGTGAAGAAAATATCAACAAAATGAATGCTTATTCTCAGAATCAGGAAGAGGCAGCTGAAATTTCTTGGACACATTATGATAAAAGAAGGCTTGGAGAACATAATCATCACTGGGCGTGTCGAGGGCAAGTCAAATAGGGAAAGACAGTGAGTCACCTACCTGCGACCTTGTGTGAATAGATGTCGATCGGGAGCCTTAACAAAATGTAAAAAACTGGTAAGGGTCACAAGGAAATAGGGAGTTATGAAAACCCATGATTCCGCATGTCCTGAAGGGATGCGGTACAGACAAGAGATACGACTAGATAGTGTAAATGTCACGTTTTGTGACAGGGAAAATATTCATGTGATTCGGGCAGTGATTGTGACTAAGTAGGTTAAAAAATAGAAAGACCATTATTTACACACG
>CAXIWW010000952.1:42500-55992 GCA_964036315.1 Acanthosepion esculentum
GATTAAGGTACGTTGATGATACCTTCATACTCTGGCTACAGCAGGAAGATGTTCAGGTTCTACTGGACCACGTGAAGTCAATAAAACCATCGATACAGTTCACGATGGAGAAAGAGAGTAACAAGACACTACCATTCCTGGATGTTCTAATATCTCGAACAGAGCATGGGTTCAAGACATCCGTATACCGTAAACTGACATTCACTTGAGAGTACCTCAATTTCAACTTCCACCATCCATACAGCGTAAAGAAAGGGATCGTCCGCTGCTTACAACAAGGCACAAAATTCATAAATTTTACTAAGAGCTACAAAGGACGGGAAGTTGTGGAGAGCAGGAATGAAAAAAAATGAAATAAAACGGTTTAATTCAAAACCTATTTAAAATATCGTCGGCTTTATCTCGTATCCAAGAATTTAATTTCTTCTTTGCTGATCGCTTCCTGGCGCTGATAACTAAATTCGCCGCGAGTGTGTAAATTACTCTCGAGTAGTTTGTAACATGTTTATCATCTTTGGACTGAGTGGGCTCAGGGGCGGCTCCGTCGAAGGAGAGTCGCAACTGAGGAAAATTATACTGAGAGGTGCCCGGCCCCCTGGGGAACAGCTGCACGAGGCCGCGCCTTCTCATTGCACCGAGGCCAGCGCAACCGACGTTTGCGGGCAATTTGTGGGTCCTATTCCGGGTGAGGGTTAGGGTGGTTGAAACGAAACGAAATTCGCCGCCAACGTTCAAGTTCAGGACCAGAACCTTTCAGTTCCATTAAACCCTGCTCCTGAAAGAATATTACAGTAGAATAAAGTGTGATGGCGTGAATTTGTTTAAGGTGGACCTCAACTTGTCAGGAAGCGAACCACAGACTTTATTTCATGACCTCTTTCTGCGGTAGACCAGTTGCCATCCAAGGGTATAGAACCCGGTCTGTCCTGCTATTTACCCATAGCTGGGGGGAGAAGAAGAGAATTCATACCCTTTCCAAGGGTATTAGCACGTAAGTGAATGTAATGGATTCGACTGCACGTGCTAATACCCCTAGGAAAGGTTCTATAACCTTGGATCGCAACTGGTCTACCATAGAAAGAAATGGCAACCTACTGCTTGAATAATATCTGCCTCGTCAGTTAGGTGATCATGTAGCTTTCGATACATAAGCGTGTATCACATATGTGCACATAATTGACTGTTAAAAAATATGTGAAAGATAAATAATAGACAGTGAAATTGACTCTTCTGAATTAATAATTACTTCTTCTTTTTTTTTTTTACTATTATCAACAAATAAAAAGATCACAGTACTTATCTGTGATCAACTGAAAGTCAGATAAGAATATTGTTATAATAAATAAGACAATGTTATGTGACTCTGAGGAGCGAAACTCATAGATAAGTCTTGTGATATATAATTTTTTACTTATCAAAAACAATTTTCAGGACCACTTCGCCCACCAAAAAACAACCCCCCCCCCAAAAAAAAACACTGAGATAGTGGAAAGTTTTCATGCGACGCGTTTCGCCATTTAGGACTTCATCGGACGAAAGGGATGATTATGTTGATGTGACTACACGTGCGTACAAAAGAAATTTAAATTTCTCGGCATCTCCATTCCTTCGTGCGCATGCGTAGTCGCATCAATGTAAACATCAACTTAGTCGGATGATGTCCTAAAGAACGAAACCTGTCAAAGGCAAATTTTTTCCGCTTTGTCATAGATTTTCCCTAAAATATAAAAAAGACTAAGACAAAATAAGCAAGTAAAAATAAAAAAATAAAATAAATAATCAAGATAAAATAAATAAATAATAAAATAAATAATAAAAAAATAAAAATCAACTTAGAACTAGGCAGACCTCGAGCACTTTTACCCATAAATATATCATTTCTTAAAATCATTTCACCCCCAAGCAAGGCAATAAAGCCACTGTGACATAAGGGGTTATTGAGTGTGAAAGAATAAGAAAAAAATAAAAACATTATTAAGCAGCGAGGAGAATAAAAGAAGAGGAATCAAGAAAATAATGGTTGGCATTGCATTTAAATTTTTGAAAATCAATGTTGGCTGGAGAGCAAGAAGCCGGTAGAAATTTCTACAAGCGTGAAGTGCGAGAAAAGAAACTGTTAGCATAGAACTTACGGTTACATGTAGCCATTTCAACTGTAAAATGATGAGACCTTGCCGCCAATCTAGTACTGCGCTTAAACTCAGTCTAGGTACCATGGCGAAGAATTCATTCGAACAATTACCATGAAGTTATTTATAGAAAAGGCATAGGGACGTTACATTCCCATTACAGTGGGAAATTGACTGAAGCCAGAATGCCAGGTCAAGACCCTTAACATTGCAGATTCTTCTTTGGCATACCTTATATATATATATATATATATATATATATATATATATATATTCACGCGCGCATGGCGATGGATTGATTATGCGTGGGTGTTCCGTTTTGATGCAAATTTGTATCGATTTATGTCCTCTCTAATAAGAATACTCTTTATCGATCTGGATTAGGTCAGGTTTTACGTCTTTGTCAGGCTGGCCTTTTGCCACTTAAGGAAATCGAATCATCCCCATCTTACTCCTGCTGATTGCCATTCAAAATACCCGCACCCACATCGAAGATATTTTGATTGGCTTTCCCGTTTCGTGCCAAAAACAAAGTCTTTATGCGTCCAGACTGGATTACTACAAACACTGATTACGTCGAGACAGAGAAAACCGTCTTACGGATAGATTATTTGCAAAGCTAATTGGATTTAACTGGGACATAGTACAAAATTATTAACCATTTTTATTAATGCATTTTTCCAACTCTACTGTCATCATAGATAGTAAAATGTTAAGAGATAACAATTATTTGTCTAACCCATTAATGACCAGCGTAAAATCGGGTATTAATTTTTTATTTATTTTTTTTTGAATCGCAAGGCAAGTCAGTAAAACCATTTAGACACAAGGGGTTACAGAGTGTGGAAGAATTAGGAACAAAAGCATTAATAATGAGCAGGAAGAGAAAAGAATAGTCAAGAGTACAGTAGATAGCGATTGACATTGCATTTAAATTTTTGCAGATTAAACTTGGCTGGAAAGCATGAATCCGGAAGGTAGTTCCACAAGCAAGAAAAGAAACTGTTAGCATAGAATTTACGGTTACATCTAGCTAGGTCAACTGTAAATTGACAAGATTTCGACGCCAGTCAAGTATTGCGTTTAAATTTTTAAAAAAAATGTCTAGATAAGCATGGACAAATGGTAGACCTACAGATTTGTAAGATAGATTCCGAAGAGAAAAAATGTCTCTCACGACACGGTGAACCGACTTTTTTAGCAGCTGGCCTAGCAATGGATTTCATATCGTCTTTCCACTTCATGTCAGCTGAGAAGTGGACAGACTATATTGAATCCATTGCTAGGTCAGCTTCTAAGAAAGTTGGTTTAATTATAAAAATTAAAATTAAACTGCGGTTCCTCAAAAAGTCCCGTATTAAGTATAAGTTTATGGATTCGAAATGCCATTTGCAGGTCGGGGACACTAAAATCAAGCATGTGCAGATGTTTAAATATTTGGGAAGTGTTTTAACGAGGATGGTAGGTGCCACGCTGAGATCCGAAGACGGATTTAGATGGCCAAGAACGTATTCCAAAAGCTAGGCAGAGTACTGCGATACAGGAGGACAAAGAAAAGAGTACTGATCTGCTACGTGATATCTGTCCTCTTATACAGCACCGAATGTTGGACGGTCTCAAAGATGAAGAAGAGACTCAAGGCAGCGGAGATGTGGTTCTACAGAAGGATACTGAGGATGTCATGGAGCGAACGTGTGAGAAACGATGAGGTCTTGGAGAGGATGCAAATAAGGAGAAAGCTTATACTTAACATAAGGAAGAGGCATATGAAATTTTTGGGACACGTAATGAGAAAGGATGGCCTGGAGAATCTGATACTCACTGGTCAAATAGAGGGAAAGAGAGACAAGGGAAAGCAACGCTTGACATACCTGGCGGGCTTAAGCAAGTGGATGGCAGAACGTGATCTGCGGGAGGTGGCAGAGGGACGAAACTTTTTGAGAGCTACAAGAGATAGGGGGAAGTGGAGAGCCATGATCGTCTACGTCCTGAAAGGACAAGACACATAAAAAGAAAAGTTTTTATGATATATAATAGTATCCGAAGCAAAAGATGATGAGACAAAGTGGACAATTTTATTAACGACACATTTCGCCCGGAGAGCGTATGCTCTATTTAGCTTAAAATCCTACAGTACCAAACGGCTCTAATACAGATATCCATAAAACACACACACAAGCGGACAGACAATCCCTAAGTCTGGACATTGAAAGGTGATAAGCTAAGGTAATTAATTTGATTTATGATTCCCACTTATCTTCACAGATCCCAAGGCATTCTCCTCACACTCAGTTTTGACTTTCATTTTAAACTGAGGAAGCCAAAGAGAGCATGAACTTTCTCCGGTCGAAACAGTGTCAAATCGATCCCTGACTTTGGAGAAATAGTTGGTGGGAGGAGATATAGATTTATACCTTTCCCAAGGTATTTGCACGAAAGTGAATGCAACGAACTCTCCTGGAAGTTGAACTCAGTTTGCCGATTTCTTGTTCGGATCGGCTAACCATTGCACCACCCGCACATCCATGTAGCCTGAAAGAAGGCATTAGAAATCTTGGCGTCTATATGATAACAATCATTGGCACCAATCACACGGACGCAACTACCTCGACCACCAGGCGAGTCTAAAGTACACCAAGGGGGATACAACAAACGATATTCGTCTTTACTGGTGACTGCATTAAAACCATGTATGCGCCTGTAAAGTTTCGGATTTTACTCATCAGTGCCCACTCACCTTACCATTACTCCCAAGCTTAGCTTCTTTTTTTTTCTTTTTTTTTAAAAACTAAGTAAGTTCTACTTGCAGTAGAGAAAATAAATATGGTTATACTTCGAAATTTCTGATTTAAAAATTGTTTTGCCACTCGGTATGTTGTGAATTCAAGTTGAGGAAAAATGGGATTGTCAGTGGTCAGGAATCAATTCGAGCATTATTGACAAAATAAAACTATAATATATGCATTGAAAATGTATTCCTAATGATTTTAAAATAGTTATGCATTGAAAATGAGGAACAAAGGGATTGTCATAGGTCAATAATTAATGCAAGTATTATTGCCACTATGGATATATGTATAATGTAAACTGCGTTGGAAATGATTCTACAACAGAATTTCTTTGTAAATCAGGAAGAAAGGGACTGTCAGTGGTCAGGAATCAATTCAAGCATTACTGACAGAATAAAACTATTACATGTATGATGTAAATACGTTGCTCCCGATTTTTCAGTAGAAATGAGCTGCAAATCATTGGTCATAAATTAATCAAAGCATTATTACCATAAGGGGGGTTATATGTGTAATATACACTGATAATGATTTTTGTATGTGTATATACACTGATAATGATTTTTGTATGTGTATATACACTGATAATGATTTTTGCAACGGGAATAAATAGAAGGAAGGAGATTGTCATTGGCCAGGAATTAACGCAGTGTTGAGAGAACAATGTGTATATATATATATATATATATATATATATATATATATATATATATATAATGGTAATGCATTGTTGATGATTTTATAACAGAAATGCATTGGAAATGATGACGAAGGAGACTATCATTGGCCAGGAATTAAAACAATCACAGTGAAAGACTTTATGCACCTGAAAAGAATACGCAGAACATAAGTAATGTGCGAACTGCCACTGGCAAATGTCCAAAAACAGACTGCCACTGGCAAATGTCCAAATGCAATGAAATCTTTTGAATTATATCTTTCGCTTTTTGCCAGGTGTTGGCTGGTGTTTAGCTTTTTTTTTCCGACATAATTGTTCAGTTCGTTTTATTCTAAGGACCTTTCTTTTTTTAGCTACCAACAAAGTCTAATTGTCTGTTAAAATTAGTTGAGAATCAATCATTCATTTGCTGGAGATCCACTCGGTCCCTGAACAAAACCCGACAAGGAGAAAGTGTATTGGAAGCGTTGTCTTGAAAAGTTCCAGAACTTCTGCATATTTTAAATAACTCTCTTCCATTCCTAACCTACGTAGGGAGCTTGAGTAAATGGATGGCGGATTTAGGAGAGATAACAAAAAAGAAAAAAAAATTATTAACATCTACAAAGAACAGGAAATTGGGGGGAGCCATGATCGCCAAAGTCCTGAGCCGTCATGGCACATAGATTTAATTCCTACTTTATTTATCATGATAGATGTCCGAGGTTACCGTTCGGATGAAGAATTTTCACGTATTTGAATGTACTTCTGACAAGGCTATTTAAGAACATGGCTCAAGTTTTTAGATCAATGTTTTGATTCTGTAGCAATTGACGGTCTTTGGCGAAACTACCCCAAGCACAGCTTATTCTATGTTTAATTTCTTTATCTCCTACACTAAATTTTTAGCGTTCGGATAAAGATTAAAAGAAAACTTAATCTAAATTAATAATGACACTTCATGTTAAAAAATAATCTGGACAACTTAAGAACATGGCGTGATCTATTTAGAAATTTCACGAGCTGATGTTTTATTTGAGTATTGATATCAAGTTATTTTGCTCGAAGAGGCCGGTCCACCGTAACAGACATATTGATATTGGTGGTCAGTCCTGTTGAATAGCTGTGTAAATAAATGATTAAGTGGACAATATTAACACGCAATGTTGTATACGCTCCCTGGTGAGGGTCAACGGCGCCAATTGATTCATTTTCTATCTCTTCTTTCGTCTTCTCCTGGCAAAATGTTTTTGGGTCCAGAGATGAAAGACATCAACAAAGGGAATTTTAAACTTAACTATTTTATTAATCACGTTGACGCGTACATTTCTATATATCTAGTGGGGTCGCTCTCTCGCCCTATTGGGGAGCAGATCCAGACACGACAGAGAACACGCCTACATTGTGCAACGTGTAAGACTAGACTCCCCGAAAAACTTTTTTCTATCTATCATTCCCACGCTAGTTCAGCCAATCAAAATTGACTTTCTTTGTTTTGTCCTGTATCTGACCTCAAAGGTCAAACTGAAGAAGTCAAATCAAAATACACGTCTCTAAAAAATAATAACCTGCTAGTCTATTTAACAGCAACACATTCTCTCGCCCCATTGGGGAGCAGATCCAGACACGACAGAGAACACGCCTACATTGTGCGACGTGTAAGACTAGACTCCCCGAAAACCTTTTTTCTATCTATCATTCCCACGCTAGTTCAGCCAATCAAAATCGACTTTCTTTGTTTTGTCCTGTATCTGACCTCAAAGGTCAAACTGAAGAAGTCAAATCAAAATACACGTCTCTAAAACATAATAGCCTGCTAAACTATTTAACAGCAACACATTCCGGTCCTCAGTCGCTTGAGTGGTTATTGATTCTCTAGGCTCTAAATTGGATCTAAATGAAAGATATTCCTTTGGTCCCGTCAGATGCTCATCACGTCCCTCACGACGATTACTCTAACAGACCGGCCCGCGCTGAGGCATGAACACAGCCACGGGCAATTCTTATCTGCAGACGTCACAAAGGAAAGAGCTGTTTTAGTTCGTTATAAACTTCGTAATCTTTTCAATGACTGTATAGTAGCTGCCTAACCAGAGCCAAAATACCTTTTTTTTTCTAGACCGGTTGCCAATCACAAGAGAGCTCAGTCTGTCCTGCTATTTAAACCATAGCTGGGGGAGAAGAAACTGAAGTATACCTTTAACAGTACTAAATCAGCCGACGCGCTTGATTCGCTTTCCGTACCTCCAAGCCTTGCACTACCCACACATCCATAAGGAGCTACTCGCCCTCTCATACCCAGATACCATATTTAATGGTATTTAAGAAACAGTAATAATCCTGAAAACAGTCCGATTTCATATTTCAAGTTTATATAACAAGAACAGGTTTAAACAAATCAAGAAGCGATGAATCAAGGGAAAATAGTTGGTTGGACGTTTCTCATTGTTTCTAAATTTGGACATTGACAATTAAGGATGGGTAGCTAATTGGAATTCATGGCGTCTAACCTCCGGTGATTAAGGTGAAATGATGAAGCATAAAAAATATATCATCGTCGGCTTTATCTCGTATACAAGAAATTGATTTCTTCTTTTCTGATCGCTTCCTTTATGTTGATGACTAAGTAGACCAATTCTTACATGGAAGTGCCGATGGTATTGACTGCATGGTAATGTCGGCGGGGGAGGACGAGGTTTATTTTGTCGAGCCTTGCTCTATTGTAATTTAACTTCTTTCTTTTCTCTTCTTGTGGCTTTGAAGTTTTTGCTTCAGATGATGATGGAACACCGCCAGTTGGTACGGTCTTGTGCTTGTTTTTCAAACGATTTAGGCCCATGTCCAGTGGCTTTCAGTGTTGTTTTGAGTTGGTCCTTGTATCTTCGAAGAGGGCAACACCCTGGTCTTTTCCCCAATAAATACAAAAAAACTAGATAGTAGTAGTAGTAGTAGTAGTAGTAGTAGTAGAAATGGTTATATTCGTAATACGCTTTTCATCCCACTATCTGTTGTACATGGCGAAGTCTAAACATCCAGCAACAACAACAATTATCATGGGCAGAATCTGTGATAATCGAGGAAGTTTAAATGCGTACAGGAATTACAAAGATTTTTTTATTTCAATTTCTGGGATGAGACGTTATCATTATTTACATTCGGACTAATGTCCTCATCTTTGTTATTATATCACACCGTTTCAGTCGTTGTACTCTCCAGCCTTCTTCAGGTGTCTGTCGATCCAGGTAACCTTCAAGGAATTTTGAACCTGGACCGTTTATTTAATCTGCGGGTTTAGATCGTCCTCGTTGCTCTGTCCATGTCTAGAGATGTCTCCTCTTATTCTTTTTAGTGTTGCCCAGTTACTGCTCGCTCTGTTTCCACTGAGTCTAAGTCTGTACAACTCAGCCTGGGGGTTGATCTCACAATTACTTTGCCACCAAATTCACGAGCCAATGCATTAATCCACTAAGCTATTGTTCAACTGTGTACTTAGAATTTGGAGTCTTAAACCTACTTCTTATTGTCTGTCTGCCTTCCCTTGTTGTCATACTTGACCTCCGCAAACGCCTCTCTTTTCTTTCTGCTGCTACTGAAGCTTTGCTGTCGTTTCTTTTTTCTTTATTTATTAATTACTCTCATATGGTATTTATTTCGACGCTAGGTCTGCTGAGGAGTCCGTCTTAGTGTAGAATATGCACCGATCCCTTCAGATTCTCCGGTGTTCTTATTTGTCAAAGGAAGTGCTGCTGGTAGTCGGAAAGAGGCAATTAAATTTTGGTGGATACATAATGCGAAAAAAAAAAAAACCTCGAAGAAATTAATACTCAGTGAACACTGAAGCAGGGTGGATCATCATGTAATTTACACGCTGATCCACTCTGAAGTGTGGAAACGGGCAAATAAAGAGTTGTGGAGAGATATGATCGCATACAACATGGCACATATACGAAGAAAAATGACTACATGTCAAGCTACGTACGTACTGATTCAGCTATATATATATATATATATATATATATATATATATATATATATATATATATATATATATATATATATATATACGTATATCATCAATTCACCACAAGCAAGGTGACAATGCCACTAAGACGCAAGAGGCAACTGGGAGTGAAAGAGAATGAAAAGACTTTAGAAGAAACATTGTCGTACATATTACAATGATTTTTACCCTGTACAAAGCCCAAGAGCCACTCGAGGTAGAGGGTTACAAAGTAAGAGGCACTAATTCAAATTCAAATCAAGAAACCGAAGGTTTTCCGAAACGAGTGTAGTTACTTATATTTATAAGATTACTACTAATAATAATAATTATATATATATATATATATATATATATATATATATATATATAAACATAAAACATTAGGCAGCATGTATTTTATATAGAAAGAAATAATCACGCATAGAATCAATCAGCAATATTAATGCGATTATTGGCGCTATCACATCGCTAGTAGAATATAATGGATGCATTAAAATACTGTTAATCCATAGAATGATATGATCCTGATTAATAAAAATGTTGTCAGTTGTTTCCAGTTAATTCTATGATTGATTCTATGCGTGATTATTTCTTTGTATATATATATATATATATATATATATATATATATATATATATATACGGTGTGGTAATGATTAGCGAACTAGTCTAACAGACTGCTACTACAGTAAAGTGAGTATCATTTGAACTGGGTGCTCCATACTTGTGACCTTGTGCCAAACTAAGCTCAACTTAGAAGATAACTACATGTCAGTGTGAATGTGTCAGTGCATCAGTTTTTGTGAATACGACCAACTAATTAAGAGCAGTAAGCGATCAAAATCAATCAATGACATGCTTAAAATACATGTTCATTTCGTTTCACTAACGCTAATTAGCATAATTAATGCTCTTTCCTTAGTGTCATATACTTTGACTGACAGAAGCAAATATCCGATTTTCAGCGGATTAAAATACATAATTGGAGATTAAATTTTCCCCGATCCAATATATCGGAAAGGAGCACCCAAAAGAAATTCTTTAATTTATCTTAAAGCAAAACAAAAAGGTCAAGCGGAAAAAACTTCTTCAAACATTTTTTTCGTTTGTACCTGGATAAATTTAAAATTCATCTATTTCTGTAAAATTGTTTGGTCTGATGAGACGAGATCTTTTTGATATCGTGAAATAAATTATTACCATGGATTTCTAAAATCTCTGCTCTCATCATTATTATTTGGTTTGTTCTTACATTGGGCTCTCTTTGGATTTATATCCTCTTTGGAATTATCACTACTAATTACCAAATAATATATATATATATATATATATATATATATATATATATATATATATATATATATATATATATATACCCGATGCGATGAGAACGAAAGTAATGTATAAATTCCAACGTTCACAGCATTAATCCAAAAGAGGGCTCGATACCGATAGTAGAACGATAGTTATTTTTTATTTATTATAATTTTCTCATATAGACAAAACCATTTTACTCACTACAAAGATGTAACTTGGTTTCAGTGCATTTCAACTGCACTTTGACAGGTGAGAATAAACCCGTCTTATTGTCCAATAGTGTTATAAAAACCTCGGAGAATTCCAGTAAGATATCTTTAATCATTTCTAAGATACAACGGTTCAAGTCTTGATCTAACAATTGAACAATTTTGCTGTTACCCCCGGTATATATATATATATATATATATATATATATATATATATATATATGTGTGTGTGTGTGTGTAGCCTCCACGTCTTCAAAAGAGGGCCCCCCGATGATCCCAGAAATTCATATACAGATATACAGATGTTCTCAAGGACACATGGCACAGTGGATAAAGGCGTTTGCTAGATCCAGTGACAGGACCCAAAAAGTGTGAGTTCAATATCTGGTTAAGGCGGTGGAGAACATGGAGAGGGGAATTAACAGGAGATAACTGATAACTGACATCCATTAGACATGGCACGTGGAACTAGAACAGTCTATCCCAGCGAGCGAAATAATGGGTTCAGTTCGACATTCCAACCACCTGAAGAAGGCCGGAGCGTACAACGGCCGAAATGTTGTGATAAATATGGCAACAACGATGGGGATGATAGTTCGAGCAATGTAAATAGTATATATATATATATATATATATCATCTCAGACGCTCAGGCCTGAAACCTGCTTTTAAACAGACTGTTGCAATTCGGTTTTGACCTCAGTGTGCCCTATTCTATTTACACACGCTTTAATTCGTATATTTAGCACATTAACCAGTAAAACTATATTCCAATCAATTTTGGCCAGTTTATCCGCAGAAAACATTTGCGAAAGGTATATTATACATTAAAACAAAAGTTCATCAAATATAATAGACACAAAATTATTTTTATTAACAATATATATATATAATTAATTTTCGGAATGAATCTGTAAAAAAAGACAATACCTATAAAGAAAAAAAGACAATGGGTAAACTGTGGTTTTAGCCGACACGTTCCAAACATAAAAAGTAAATGACGCAATTTTTCAGTTGACCCAATGAATATACATGAGCGTTTCTAAATTCTTCTAGTAACTAAATTTTTTTTTAATGTTTATAGATATTTTGTTCAAATAAATTAATTTTGTTTTTTGCCTTGTAAAAGTCCGCAGTAGACGAAACACGTCAACTAAAACCACATATAATTTTCTTATTTTCTTTTTTCTTTTAAATATATGTATGAAATTAGGAAATGAACCGATACCGCCATCTTGGTTTCAACCTTTCGGTATCTACAGGCGATTTCGGTCAATTGATTTCCTAACGTTTTATTTTTTTTTAAATAAAATAAATTATGAGCGCCATATTTAAAAATATAAAAAAAAAATCAATGAACAAGCGCACAACATGAGGTGTAGTAGAAGGAGATAATCAAGTGTATTTGAAATGTATCGGTGGGGGATTAAATAAAATATATATATATACATTCTTTTTATCTCACTTCAAATGAACTCAAAAAGAACTTTTTAGTATGTATACAACGGGACATAATTTCTGATCTCTAGTTTAAAAGATTTTTTGGTCTGGAAATGTTATAGCTAATTTTTCTTATTGGCAAAGTTTTCAGATGTTGCTATGATTGTTGTAAGTTTTTAAAAAAAATTTCCAGTTTATATATAATCAAATATTCGCTGTTTTAACCTGATTCGAGTTATCACTTCCTCTTTCGTTCCTTCTTGTTTGCCTCATCGTATTCACAGAAAGAAAGAAGAAGATTTGATTAACGACGCATTTCGCCGGAGAATCGTGTGCTTCCTCAGTATGAAATGAAAGAAAGACAAAACTGTATGAGAAAAATGCACTGGGATCTCTCAAGATAAGTGGGTATCATAAATCAAATTAATTACCCTAGCTTAACACCTCCCAATGCCCAGACTTGTTCTGTACGCACATATCCATACATACAACTATTGCATATATATATATATATATATATATATATATATATATACATAAGTGAACATAGAAGTCAGCACTTAGAGGTGACAGTCTGTTTCATGCTAGTGTATTTACACACGTTCTATTTCTGATATTGAGCACTTTATCCCATAAATATAGCACACTTTATATTTCTTAATATATATATATATATATATATATATATATATATATAATATATATATATATATATATATATATATATATATATATACACACACCTGTACAACTTATATGTAGATATGCCCCTTCAGATACTGTCATATTGTCTGTTTCTCCCTCAACTAGTTACAATTTTTTCGCCCCAGATTCAGTTGCATATTCAAGCATAAGATTTCAAAATAACGTGCTGAGAATTTTTGCACATGGAAGTACTCCCAATTTTTCTCTGCTTCATTTTCTCCCCTCTCCTCTCTCCCTTTTACC
>CAXIWW010000953.1:0-15000 GCA_964036315.1 Acanthosepion esculentum
CTTTTTGATCCTTCGATGTCGGCTCTTCCTATCATTGCGAAGCAGAATTCGCCAAGCGTTGGATTGTTCACCCACTGACAGGGAACGTGAGCTGGGTTTAGACCGTCGTGAGACAGGTTAGTTTTATCCTACCGATCGGCACGTGTGTTACGTCGGCCGTGGCCACGGCTATCCGTCCAGTACGAGAGGAACCGCGGGATCGGAGCAACGGTTCGCGTGCTCGCTCGAACGAGCGGCGGTGCCACGCTGCCTCCGCGCGATAACGGCTGAAAGCCTCTAAGCCGGAACCGCGACCGGTGCCGTCACGGTATTACGAAAGGCGTCTCTTTTCGTTCCGCTGGAGCCTGCATAGCGGGCGTCGTCGTCGCTAGGAGCGGCGGCGGTCGTCGGGGTCCGCGTCGGTGGCGCTTGTCGTCGCCGTGCGCTCGTCTTCTTCGGCTGCTGTCGTTTCGCACGCGGCGGCGTCCGCGAACGGGCCACCCGATTTGACATCCGCGACAGCGGGATTTTGCCGTCGCAGTCTTATTTCGAACCCCCCGTGGAGCGTGAGACGAGGGATCGCTCGTAGACCACTTGACTTCAGGCTCGGGGTGTCGTACTTAGTAGAGCCAGCCACCACACTGCGATCTATTGAGACTAAGCCCTCGACCGACTCGATTCGTCCTCCGCGAGGGACGACGGGCACGCGTGCGTCATTTCGTTTCGCTGGAGCCTGCCACCGGCGGCGGCGGTCGTCGGGGTCCGCGGCGTCGGTGGCGCTAGTCGTTGCCGTGCGCTCGTCCTGTCCGGCTGCTGTCGTTTCGAAAGCGGCGGCGTCCGCGAATAAAATAATCGAATTCCGCTCGTTATATCCGCTTGTCGGATTGGTTTGTTTCTTTCTCATTTATTTATTTATTTATTTATTTATTTTTTTTTTTCCCCCACATACACGAAGACCAATGTTGCCTGTCGGAAAGAAGACTTGCGCGTCGTGCGACCCTCCGTCCAGCGTCTCGTTTCGGCAGACAAAGGAAAAGCACGCCGACGCACGCCGACGACTACTTCGCGGTGAAGTGCGGAAGAAGAGTCCGACCGGACCAGCGTTGTGCGTGCGCCGAGCGCTCGGCGGCCGCAAGCGGCGGTCGACTGTTTCGAACATGGCAAAAGTGGCAGAAATCAACTTCGACATCGCGATTGCTCGCATCGATTCTCACTTGGAGATCGTCTGCAACGTTGCCGGACAAGCGCCGCGTCGGATAGTGTGAAAATGTAGAAAAAAGCAAAGCTTGTTACACGAAACGAGTTCGAAATCTAAGCTGCGAGGAGCGGCGGCGACAACGGTCGGGCGGCGGCGGCGTCAGTCAGCGCGCGCCGGGGCGGCCGGCGTCGGGCGGCAGCGGAAGCGAGCCGGCGCGAGGAGGAGACACAGGCGGGCGGCAGGGCAGGCAGGCAGGTGGGCAGCAGCAGCGGCGTAGCGGGGACGCTTGGCTTGCCGCACGCCGACGACTACTTCCGCGGTGAAGTGCGGAAGAAGAGTCCGACCGGACCAGCGTTGTGCGTGCGCCGAGCGCTCGGCGGCCGCAAGCGGCGGTCGACTGTTTCGAACATGGCAAAAGTGGCAGAAATCAACTTCGACATCGCGATTGCTCGCATCGATTCTCACTTGGAGATCGTCTGCAACGTTGCCGGACAAGCGCCGCGTCGGATAGTGTGAAAATGTAGAAAAAAGCAAAGCTTGTTACACGAAACGAGTTCGAAATCTAAGCTGCGAGGAGCGGCGGCGACAACGGTCGGGCGGCGGCGGCGTCAGTCAGCGCGCGCCGGGGCGGCCGGCGTCGGGCGGCAGCGGAAGCGAGCCGGCGCGAGGAGGAGACACAGGCGGGCGGCAGGGCAGGCAGGCAGGTGGGCAGCAGCAGCGGCGTAGCGGGGACGCTTGGCTTGCCGCACGCCGACGACTACTTCGCGGTGAAGTGCGGAAGAAGAGTCCGACCGACCAGCGTTGTGCGTGCGCCGAGCGCTCGGCGGCCGCAAGCGGCGGTCGACTGTTTCGAACATGGCAAAAGTGGCAGAAATCAACTTCGACATCGCGATTGCTCGCATCGATTCTCACTTGGAGATCGTCTGCAACGTTGCCGGACAAGCGCCGCGTCGGATAGTGTGAAAATGTAGAAAAAAGCAAAGCTTGTTACACGAAACGAGTTCGAAATCTAAGCTGCGAGGAGCGGCGGCGACAACGGTCGGGCGGCGGCGGCGTCAGTCAGCGCGCGCCGGGGCGGCCGGCGTCGGGCGGCAGCGGAAGCGAGCCGGCGCGAGGAGGAGACACAGGCGGGCGGCAGGGCAGGCAGGCAGGTGGGCAGCAGCAGCGGCGTAGCGGGGACGCTTGGCTTGCCGCACGCCGACGACTACTTCGCGGTGAAGTGCGGAAGAAGAGTCCGACCGGACCAGCGTTGTGCGTGCGCCGAGCGCTCGGCGGCCGCAAGCGGCGGTCGACTGTTTCGAACATGGCAAAAGTGGCAGAAATCAACTTCGACATCGCGATTGCTCGCATCGATTCTCACTTGGAGATCGTCTGCAACGTTGCCGGACAAGCGCCGCGTCGGATAGTGTGAAAATGTAGAAAAAAGCAAAGCTTGTTACACGAAACGAGTTCGAAATCTAAGCTGCGAGGAGCGGCGGCGACAACGGTCGGGCGGCGGCGGCGTCAGTCAGCGCGCGCCGGGGCGGCCGGCGTCGGGCGGCAGCGGAAGCGAGCCGGCGCGAGGAGGAGACACAGGCGGGCGGCAGGGCAGGCAGGCAGGTGGGCAGCAGCAGCGGCGTAGCGGGGACGCTTGGCTTGCCGCACGCCGACGACTACTTCGCGGTGAAGTGCGGAAGAAGAGTCCGACCGGACCAGCGTTGTGCGTGCGCCGAGCGCTCGGCGGCCGCAAGCGGCGGTCGACTGTTTCGAACATGGCAAAAGTGGCAGAAATCAACTTCGACATCGCGATTGCTCGCATCGATTCTCACTTGGAGATCGTCTGCAACGTTGCCGGACAAGCGCCGCGTCGGATAGTGTGAAAATGTAGAAAAAAGCAAAGCTTGTTACACGAAACGAGTTCGAAATCTAAGCTGCGAGGAGCGGCGGCGACAACGGTCGGGCGGCGGCGGCGTCAGTCAGCGCGCGCCGGGGCGGCCGGCGTCGGGCGGCAGCGGAAGCGAGCCGGCGCGAGGAGGAGACACAGGCGGGCGGCAGGGCAGGCAGGCAGGTGGGCAGCAGCAGCGGCGTAGCGGGGACGCTTGGCTTGCCGCACGCCGACGACTACTTCGCGGTGAAGTGCGGAAGAAGAGTCCGACCGGACCAGCGTTGTGCGTGCGCCGAGCGCTCGGCGGCCGCAAGCGGCGGTCGACTGTTTCGAACATGGCAAAAGTGGCAGAAATCAACTTCGACATCGCGATTGCTCGCATCGATTCTCACTTGGAGATCGTCTGCAACGTTGCCGGACAAGCGCCGCGTCGGATAGTGTGAAAATGTAGAAAACTTGTTACACGAAACGAGTTCGAAATCTAAGCTGCGAGGAGCGGCGGCGACAACGGTCGGGCGGCGGCGGCGTCAGTCAGCGCGCGCCGGGGCGGCCGGCGTCGGGCGGCAGCGGAAGCGAGCCGGCGCGAGGAGGAGACACAGGCGGGCGGCAGGGCAGGCAGGCAGGTGGGCAGCAGCAGCGGCGTAGCGGGGACGCTTGGCTTGCCGCACGCCGACGACTACTTCGCGGTGAAGTGCGGAAGAAGAGTCCGACCGGACCAGCGTTGTGCGTGCGCCGAGCGCTCGGCGGCCGCAAGCGGCGGTCGACTGTTTCGAACATGGCAAAAGTGGCAGAAATCAACTTCGACATCGCGATTGCTCGCATCGATTCTCACTTGGAGATCGTCTGCAACGTTGCCGGACAAGCGCCGCGTCGGATAGTGTGAAAATGTAGAAAAAAGCAAAGCTTGTTACACGAAACGAGTTCGAAATCTAAGCTGCGAGGAGCGGCGGCGACAACGGTCGGGCGGCGGCGGCGTCAGTCAGCGCGCGCCGGGGCGGCCGGCGTCGGGCGGCAGCGGAAGCGAGCCGGCGCGAGGAGGAGACACAGGCGGGCGGCAGGGCAGGCAGGCAGGTGGGCAGCAGCAGCGGCGTAGCGGGGACGCTTGGCTTGCCGCACGCCGACGACTACTTCGCGGTGAAGTGCGGAAGAAGAGTCCGACCGGACCAGCGTTGTGCGTGCGCCGAGCGCTCGGCGGCCGCAAGCGGCGGTCGACTGTTTCGAACATGGCAAAAGTGGCAGAAATCAACTTCGACATCGCGATTGCTCGCATCGATTCTCACTTGGAGATCGTCTGCAACGTTGCCGGACAAGCGCCGCGTCGGATAGTGTGAAAATGTAGAAAAAAGCAAAGCTTGTTACACGAAACGAGTTCGAAATCTAAGCTGCGAGGAGCGGCGGCGACAACGGTCGGGCGGCGGCGGCGTCAGTCAGCGCGCGCCGGGGCGGCCGGCGTCGGGCGGCAGCGGAAGCGAGCCGGCGCGAGGAGGAGACACAGGCGGGCGGCAGGGCAGGCAGGCAGGTGGGCAGCAGCAGCGGCGTAGCGGGGACGCTTGGCTTGCCGCACGCCGACGACTACTTCGCGGTGAAGTGCGGAAGAAGAGTCCGACCGGACCAGCGTTGTGCGTGCGCCGAGCGCTCGGCGGCCGCAAGCGGCGGTCGACTGTTTCGAACATGGCAAAAGTGGCAGAAATCAACTTCGACATCGCGATTGCTCGCATCGATTCTCACTTGGAGATCGTCTGCAACGTTGCCGGACAAGCGCCGCGTCGGATAGTGTGAAAATGTAGAAAAAAGCAAAGCTTGTTACACGAAACGAGTTCGAAATCTAAGCTGCGAGGAGCGGCGGCGACAACGGTCGGGCGGCGGCGGCGTCAGTCAGCGCGCGCCGGGGCGGCCGGCGTCGGGCGGCAGCGGAAGCGAGCCGGCGCGAGGAGGAGACACAGGCGGGCGGCAGGGCAGGCAGGCAGGTGGGCAGCAGCAGCGGCGTAGCGGGGACGCTTGGCTTGCCGCACGCCGACGACTACTTCGCGGTGAAGTGCGGAAGAAGAGTCCGACCGGACCAGCGTTGTGCGTGCGCCGAGCGCTCGGCGGCCGCAAGCGGCGGTCGACTGTTTCGAACATGGCAAAAGTGGCAGAAATCAACTTCGACATCGCGATTGCTCGCATCGATTCTCACTTGGAGATCGTCTGCAACGTTGCCGGACAAGCGCCGCGTCGGATAGTGTGAAAATGTAGAAAAAAGCAAAGCTTGTTACACGAAACGAGTTCGAAATCTAAGCTGCGAGGAGCGGCGGCGACAACGGTCGGGCGGCGGCGGCGTCAGTCAGCGCGCGCCGGGGCGGCCGGCGTCGGGCGGCAGCGGAAGCGAGCCGGCGCGAGGAGGAGACACAGGCGGGCGGCAGGGCAGGCAGGCAGGTGGGCAGCAGCAGCGGCGTAGCGGGGACGCTTGGCTTGCCGCACGCCGACGACTACTTCGCGGTGAAGTGCGGAAGAAGAGTCCGACCGGACCAGCGTTGTGCGTGCGCCGAGCGCTCGGCGGCCGCAAGCGGCGGTCGACTGTTTCGAACATGGCAAAAGTGGCAGAAATCAACTTCGACATCGCGATTGCTCGCATCGATTCTCACTTGGAGATCGTCTGCAACGTTGCCGGACAAGCGCCGCGTCGGATAGTGTGAAAATGTAGAAAAAAGCAAAGCTTGTTACACGAAACGAGTTCGAAATCTAAGCTGCGAGGAGCGGCGGCGACAACGGTCGGGCGGCGGCGGCGTCAGTCAGCGCGCGCCGGGGCGGCCGGCGTCGGGCGGCAGCGGAAGCGAGCCGGCGCGAGGAGGAGACACAGGCGGGCGGCAGGGCAGGCAGGCAGGTGGGCAGCAGCAGCGGCGTAGCGGGGACGCTTGGCTTGCCGCACGCCGACGACTACTTCGCGGTGAAGTGCGGAAGAAGAGTCCGACCGGACCAGCGTTGTGCGTGCGCCGAGCGCTCGGCGGCCGCAAGCGGCGGTCGACTGTTTCGAACATGGCAAAAGTGGCAGAAATCAACTTCGACATCGCGATTGCTCGCATCGATTCTCACTTGGAGATCGTCTGCAACGTTGCCGGACAAGCGCCGCGTCGGATAGTGTGAAAATGTAGAAAAAAGCAAAGCTTGTTACACGAAACGAGTTCGAAATCTAAGCTGCGAGGAGCGGCGGCGACAACGGTCGGGCGGCGGCGGCGTCAGTCAGCGCGCGCCGGGGCGGCCGGCGTCGGGCGGCAGCGGAAGCGAGCCGGCGCGAGGAGGAGACACAGGCGGGCGGCAGGGCAGGCAGGCAGGTGGGCAGCAGCAGCGGCGTAGCGGGGACGCTTGGCTTGCCGCACGCCGACGACTACTTCGCGGTGAAGTGCGGAAGAAGAGTCCGACCGGACCAGCGTTGTGCGTGCGCCGAGCGCTCGGCGGCCGCAAGCGGCGGTCGACTGTTTCGAACATGGCAAAAGTGGCAGAAATCAACTTCGACATCGCGATTGCTCGCATCGATTCTCACTTGGAGATCGTCTGCAACGTTGCCGGACAAGCGCCGCGTCGGATAGTGTGAAAATGTAGAAAAAAGCAAAGCTTGTTACACGAAACGAGTTCGAAATCTAAGCTGCGAGGAGCGGCGGCGACGAACGACGACAGTCGGGCGTCAGCGCGCGCCGGCTGGCCGGCAGCGGAAGCGAGCCGGCGCGGTCGGAGGCGGCTGCGAGGACAGCGACCGAGGTCGTGCCGCCGCCACCGGCAGCGGGCGTGTTACGGACGCTGAGGCGCCGGTCTGCAATGCGACCGACCGAAGTCGGGTCATTGGCGGGAGTAACTCTGGTGAACTTAATGTTGGCAGATGCCTCGTCATCTCGCCAGTACGTGAGTAACGCGGCGGAATGCGGAAATTGTAATGCTTCTCGCACGTCATGGATTCGCGGTTTCACGGCCGGCAGTAGGCGTTACGGGCACGCTGCCGCATGCCGATTTCGTGGCAAAGTTTTGAAAAACGGCGGACCAGCGTTGTGCGTGCGCGACGCGCTCGGCGGCTGTAAGCGTTGGTCGAAATTTGAAAAAGTGCCGATTTTGAAATTTATGGAAAAAATTAAAAAAATAAAATTCGATTTTGCAATTACTCATATTTATCCTTGCTTTTGTATCGTTTGCAACGTTCCTGAACAAAAATTGCATGTAACAGTATGCAAATTTAGAAAAAAGCAAAGGTTGTTACACGAAATGAGTTCAAAGCATTAGTTGGTAGGAAGTGCGAGCTTGTTCGGTTGGCGTCGCGGAAGAGCACTTTTACGCGTATCGCTGGACTTCTTCTTGGGCCGTCGTCTGTTAGTCTTCGTGCGTGTTTCAGTTGCTTTTTCTCGCTTTCACTGGTCGTTCAGCTTATATCTTCTTTACCATCGCGTGCGCCCGTAACTTGAATGCTGTCTTCGCCGTTTACGTTGTCGCCGTCGCCGTCATCGTCGACTTCGCCTGAGCCGGCATTCCTTCGGAGGAGAGAGAGCTTATCCGCACAATTCTCCCTGGACGCCGCCTTTTCTCTATGGGAACCGTTGTTCGGACGCCGCTCGGCTCGCTTCTTTCGTTTTCTGCTCGGACGTTCGTGCTTGTTCGGTTGGCGTAGCTGAGAGGCAATTTTACGCGTATCGCTGGACCGCTCGTCTTCGTGCGTGTTTCATTTGCTTTTTCTCGCTTTCGCTGATCGTTCACGTTCCTCTTGAACGTAAATGCCGTCTTCGCCGTCTGCGCCGTCGCCGTCATGGTCGCCGTCGTCTTCGCCTGGGCCGGCATTCCTTCGGAGGAGAAAGCGTGTCCGCACAACACTCCCTGGACGCCGCCTCCTCCTCTCTACGGGAACCGTTGTTCGGACACTCTCCTCCCGGACCAACCACTTGGCTCGCTCCTTCGCCTCATCTGCCTGTTTTAGATCTAACCCTTTATCGCTCGCCGTATGTCGTGGAGGGCCATCGTTTTTTGGCAGGCAGATGTGAGGGTCCAGTGCTGCCAAATCGCTCGTCGTCGTCGTCAGTTTGTTTCTTCGCGTACCGCATTCCCCACCGAAGAAGCTGTCGACGCGCTGCATCAACTACTTCCCTAGTCCGGTTGATGGCACCAAGGTCGGATATTGTTTCCGTGAACGCGTTCGCATGGTCATCAGCGTTAGCGGCCGCCGTCTTTGACGACACCTTCGTTGCTGCTGCTGCTCTAACATCGTTGCCGCCGCCGCCGCGCACTCCTGACGTACCGTTGGCGCGTTTGTCTTATCGGTCGGCCGCCGCCTCAGTGTGATTCGCTTATCGCCGGCTAAGTCGAACCACTCGCCACCGTCGCCGTTGACATTGCCTTTCGCCGCCGACGCCGCCTCCTTTCGTCAGCCAGTTGCCGATGTTGCAGCTCTTCCCCGTCGGTGTCGTCCGTTGCTTTCGTTCGGTCCCGTGCTCGTCGCCAAATTGTCGTTTGCCGTCCGAAAATCCCGTCGTGCATGTTTCACAGTCCGGAGGTCATCTCGGTCGAGGGAGACATGTCGTGGAGTAATCCTCCTCGCGTCCCTTCCAAGCGCTCGCTTCAGTGATCGATACTTGTGTCGAAAGTCCTTGCGACTCGATGCTCGAATCGGACTCGTTCGTCTTGTAAATGCGATCAGGAATGAGGAGAGTTCGAACGCGCTGCCGCGCTCGTGCGTCATTTCCATCGTTTGCCAGCTTGTCGTATCGTCGGTCTCCAATTGCCGAGTGCTGCTGCTGCTGCTGCTGCTGCTGCTGCTGCTCTGCTGCTGCTGTTCTACCGACGCGTCTTGGCCGCCTTTCTTACGCGTCTGGGAAGAACAGTTTGACGGACCGCGTACGCGTCGCGAACCTTCTAACCGCGATGCCGCCGCCTACGCCGCCTCCGCTGCCGCCGCCCCGCAGCTCCGTCAGTCGCCGCCGTCTTAGCGCAGTCGAACGTTCTGTGGGCCGAAATAGCCGTCCGCCTTCCTACCTTTAACCGGCTGCCGTCTTCCAGCAGTTACCCGCGTGTGCCGACATCATCCCGCGTCGGCGACTGGAGCAGCCACCACATGCTACCGTTCGTCGTCGTCGTGAGTCACGCGTCCACTGCTCGTCGGTTAAATGGCGGTCGCTTCCCGGAACTTTCGATAGCTAGCACGCTCGCGTAGACTGGTGCTGGTGTACGATAGTCGCGCGACGCCCAGTCGACTCGTCTCTCCTTCGGTCACCCGACTTCGCGTCTCTCGCGCCAGCGCCGCGTGTTGACGACGCGAAAGCGTGGAAGTGCCGTAAACAAAGTGTTCGTCGTTTAGCGATTAAGCCGGGAGCCCCGCCGCCGCCGTCGCCGCCGCCGCCGTCGCATGGAACGATGTCGCGTCCGTTTTGCGCTCATCGATCCTGCCGAAAATGCGTCGCCGTCGTCGTCGTTGTCGTCGGCGGCTTGCGCTTCCCGCGCGGCCGCGTTCGTCGTCACACGAACGCGCGCACGAAATCCCCCAGAACAAAAAAACGATACCTGGTTGATCCTGCCAGTAGTCATATGCTTGTCTCAAAGCTTAAGCCATGCAAGTGTAAGTTCACGCCACGCATTAGAACGGGCGAAACCGCGAATGGCTCAGGAACCGGACCTAATCCTCGGGACCGTAATCCTCCTCGGAGGCGATGGATAACTGTGGCAATTCTAGAGCTAATACATGTGACACATGCCGCGATCGGTCGGCGCGTTGCCGTCGCCTGCGCGCCGTCACGCGCGTGGGCACCCGCGTCGTCCGTTACGGGTCGCGGCGCTACATATTAGACTGAGACCGATGCGCGTCATTCCGTCCTCTCGTCGCGGTCGCCGTCGTGCGGTCGTCTTCCGCCCTCCGGGTGTTGGCGGTCTGCGGCGGCGTTCTTGTGGCGGGGCTAAAGGGCGGCGCGCTCCGCTTTGGTGACTCTGGATAACTCACTGGTCGATCGCACTGGCTTTCACGCCTGGCGACGGGTCTCTCGAGGGTCCGCCCTATCAACTGTCGACGGTCGGTTAAGTGCCTACCGTGGTTACTACGGGTAACGGGGAATCGGGGTTCGATTCCGGAGAGGGAGCATGCGAAACGGCTACCACATCCAAGGAAGGCAGCAGGCGCGCAAATTACCCACTCCCGGCACGGGGAGGTAGTGACGAAAAATAACGACGCGGGACTCTGTCGAGGCCCCGCGATCGGAATGAGTACACTTCAAATCCGTTAACGAGGACCAACCGGAGGGCAAGTCTGGTGCCAGCAGCCGCGGTAATTCCAGCTCCGGTAGCGTATATTAAAGTTGTTGCGGTTAAAAAGCTCGTAGTCCGAACTCGGGTTCGTGGTCGCGTTCGCGGCCCCGGGGCGGCGGCGCCATCGTCCGTCGTTGACTTTGGTCGTCCGTGCGCATTCCCGGCCCTTTCCGCCGGTGTCAACCGCTTGTACATCCGCCACGCGGTCCTGCCGGCGAAGTTACGCGGGGGAGTAGTGGGTGTTTTTTCCGACGGGTTTGCCGCGGAGGTGCGGGGGGTCCCGCGAGCGTCGCCGTCGTCGGCGGCGCCGGGTTTCCGTTCCGTCTGGCGCGCGCGGTCAAAAGGCGGTGCGATTCGCGCGGCGTCTCTTCCCTGTCGGCGGCGGCCAGCGGCGTTTGCTCGTCGTCTGCGTCGCCGTCGTCGCCTAAAAGGGCGGTTGCGTCGCGTCGTTCCGTCTCGCGTTCAACGTCACGGGGGAGCGTTCTTCCCTGCCGCTGCGCGCGGTGGCCTCCTCTTCCCTCACCGTCCTCCAATCTGCCCTCGGTTGCCCTGCTATACCTACCTCCGCGTCTATCTTCGCGTCTGTTCTGCGCGCGTGCGCGGTCGGCGGTTTCTCCTCCAAGGGTGCTCTTGACCGAGTGTCCGCGGCGGCCGGTACGTTCACTTTGAAAAAATTAGAGTGCTCAGAGCGGGCTGTTCAAGCTTGCATACGATAAGCATGGAATGATGGAAGAGGGCCTCGTCTACGTCTGTCGGTCTCCGTCTACGGCGAGGCAATGATCGAAGGGAGCGGTCGGGGCCACTCGTATTGCGACGTTAGAGGTGAAATTCTTGGATCGTCGCAAGACGAACTGCAGCGATGGCGTGTGGCAAGCACGTTTTCCTCGATCAAGAGCGAAAGTCGGAGGTTCGAAGACGATCAGATACCGTCGTAGTTCCGACCGTAAACGATGCCGACCGGCGATCCGCCGGCGTTCGCTTCCATGACCCGGCGGGTAGCCTGCGGGAAACCAGAGTTCGGTTCCGGGGGGAGTATGGTTGCAAAGCTGAAACTTAAAGGAATTGACGGAAGGGCACCACCAGGAGTGGAGCCTGCGGCTTAATTTGACTCAACACGGGAAAACTCACCCGGTCCGGACACCGGTAGGATTGACAGATCGATAGCTCTTTCTCGATTCGGTGGGTGGTGGTGCATGGCCGTTCTTAGTTGGTGGAGCGATCCGTCTGGTTGATTCCGATAACGAACGAGACTCCGGCCTGCTAACTAGTGCGCCGATGTGTGTGTTTATTCAACGGCGGGCTCGGCGTTCATCGCAGCGCCCGGGTCCGGGTCGGTTTTCTCACGCACTTCTTAGAGGGACGGGTGGCAGAAAGCCACACGAGGCGGAGCGATAACAGGTCTGTGATGCCCTTAGATGTCCGGGGCCGCACGCGCGCTACACTGGAGGTATCAGCGGGGACTTCGCCCCGGCCCGAGAGGGTCGGGAAACCTCTTAACCACCTCCCGTGATAGGGATCGGGGCCTGTAACCAACCCCGTGAACGAGGAATTCCCGGTAGGCGCGGGTCAACAGCCCGCGTCGATCACGTCCCTGCCCTTTGTACACACCGCCCGTCGCTACTACCGATCGAACGGTCCGGTGAGGTCCTCGGATCTGGCCGACGACGCCGCCGGGCAGCGTGCACGTGGCGCAGCGGCGGCGGTCTCCGCTGCCGTTTCACGCGCGTGTCGTACTCGCCTCGGCGTTCGATGCCTGGAGAAGACGACCGAACCCGATCGTTTAGAGGAAGTAAAAGTCGTAACAAGGTTTCCGTAGGTGAACCTGCGGAAGGATCATTATCGGTGAAAAACGCTCGCTGTTTTGACCGTTTCCTTTGTTCGAAATGCCGTCGAGTTACCGTCTCTCGCTGCTGCTGCTGCTGCTGCCACCGCCGTCTATCGGCGGCGGCGGCGGCGGCGGGAATGACGTCTCGACGGTCGGGACATGAAGCGAAAACTGGTCGGTCGCGGGTAGCGCGTTTTGTCGTCGTCGGCGAGTTGGTAGCAACTAACAGAGAGGCCGCGCCACCGTCGCATGGACGGCCCCCCGCCGATGTTGTCACCACTGCCGCCTCTCTCGCCCGGCGCAAATCGACTGCTACCCGCGCGAGACGGTCGCCGTCACATCATCCGTCTCCCGCCTTACTCACGTCCGGCCATATCGTTTTTGCACCGCCGTTACGTCCCAGATCGGGAGGTCGAGTGTCGGTTATACGTGCCACGCCATGATCGCGAGATGGATGACGCCGCCGGCCGCCGTCACGCCTCCTTCTCCGTCTCCCGCCGTTTCTGGTCTACGCCGTACGGTCCACGCCGCCGATGTCCCTGACAATTGTGGTGGTTGTCGGGGTGCCTGTCTGCTGTGGACGTCGGCCGCCGCTGCCGTGGTGGCACGTCGCTACGCCTTACGGTCCACGCCGCCGATGTCCCCGACGAAATTGTGGTGTTTGTCGGGGTGCCTGTCTGCTGTGGACGTCGGCCGCCGCTGCGCCCGTTCTCGACCTCCTCCTCCTCCTCGCACACTATTTTTTTTTTAAAACCAGTCTCGAAAATAAACCGAAAAACTAAACTGAAAAACCCTGGACGGGGGATCACTCGGCTCGTCCGTCGATGAAGAGCGCGGCCAGCCGCGAGAACTGATGCGAATTGCAGGACTCAGTGAACATCGACACCTCGAACGCACATTGCGGCCTCGAGATCCCTTGTCTCGGGGCCCCGTCCGGTCGAGAGGCGGAAAATGGCATGTCTTCTCACTCGTTAGTCGAGAGGCATCTCACCGTCCCCCGCGTCATTATTCTCGAATTCGGGAATCAATTGCCTTTCTAACGCGGAGGAAACCGGGACGTCGCAGGATGGAAGTCGCTAGACTCTCACCTTCGTCTCCCGCTTGCAGACCGCGGGGTCGCTTCCGTTACGACCGCGAGCAGTCATTGATTGCAAGACGACCACGGCCGCGCGCGCGTGCGCAAACAGCGGCGGCAACGTCGTTTCGCTCTCGGAGGTCGAAATACAAACCTTGGGCGTCTCGATTGCCAGTCTCTGCCGCCGCCGCCGCCTGCCTTGCCACTGCCGTCACAGTGCGCGCGCGGTACCTACGTCGTTTTGTCTAAATACGCACACACACAAAACCGCCGCCCTCGGCTCGGACGAGACGACCCGCTGAACTTAAGCATATCGCTAAGCGGAGGAAAAGAAACCAACCGGGATTCCCTTAGTAACGGCGAGTGAACCGGGAGAAGCCCAACGCCGAATCCCGTCGCCAGTAAACGGCTTCGGGACGTGTGGCGCATGGGTCGAAGGCAGCCGCTCGTTTTCGTCTCGCGTAGTTCGGAGTTCCCTCGATCGGGGCCGCCCGCGGCGGGTGCCAGGCCCATTCGGTGCGGACGACGCGCGACGGCCTTCGATCCGAGAGTCGGGTTGCTTGGGAACGCAGCCCAAATCGGGTGGTAAGCTCCATCCAAGGCTAAATACCGGGACGAGTCCGATAGTCGACAAGTACCGTGAGGGAAAGTTGAAAAGAACTTTGGAGAGAGAGTTCAAGAGAACGTGAAACCGCCCAGGGGTAAACGGGTGGGACCGCTCACCGCGATCGCGGGGGGACTCAGTCCGGTGCTGCCGAACGTGGCCCAAACTCGATTTGGTTGTTGTCCGGGTATTACTACTCGGGCGGCGGCGCCCATCACAGGCCGGCGCGGACGTCGTTTCGGAGGTCACCGGCGGGGGCTACGTTTCGGTTGGTGGTTTCCGCCTCCTTCCGCTCGTGTCCCCGACGCCCTCCGGATTCTGCTTTTGCGCTCGCGTCGCCGACGAGAGAGACGGGCCGCGGGGAACGAGGAGAGCGCGGCGGTCGCCGCTGTCGCTGCTGCCGCCGCTGTGGCGGCGATTCGCGTCGCTGCTGCTGCTGCTGCCGCCGTGGCCGCCGTCGCTGCCGTCGTGGCTTCTCCTCACCATTCCACGCGATCACCCGCACCTCTTCTTCGCTCGGCATCATATGGCGCGGGCGCTTCGGCGCGACGCTCACATCCGCACGGCCGGCACCGGACGCACTTCCCCTCCGGTCCGTCGTCGCGACCCGTTCCCGGCGTGCAGGTCGACGCGCGGTGTCCGTGGGCGGAAGGCGCACTCTAAACTCCACCCTTCACGTTCGCGTGTCGGGCCGGAGGCGTCTTCTGTCGGGCCCGCGAGCGTACTGCCCCCTTCTGCCGGGGACGGAGGAAACGAAAACGCGATCCGTTACACGTGGCGATCCGGTTTCTTCTCGTCGGACGATCCGCGCGGCGCTTCGCGCGCCCTCGGCGCCCCACCGTCTCGGGCGTGCGCGGGACAGTGTTCGCGGGAGCTTCGAAACCGGTGCGGCCGCGCCGATTCCCGTGCCGGCGCGCGACGTCGTCTCGTCGCGTCGTCTTTCTCCGCGTTGTTGCCGGGATCCAAAAGGTTCCGGTCGCGCGCGGGAGGGGCCCTGCTAGCGCGGTAGGTCGGCGAGCCTTTGGTGCCGCCCGTCACCTCGGGTCCGCGACGTGCATCGGCAACCCACCCGACCCGTCTTGAAACACGGACCGAGGAGTCCTGGCCGTTCGCGAGTCGTAGGGGCCCCGAAGAACCCCGAAGGCGCAGCGAAAGCGAGAGAGCGCGTGGGAGGGCACCGGTCCGGGAGAGGTGTCTCGGCGAAAGCGGT
>CAXIWW010000953.1:20000-25212 GCA_964036315.1 Acanthosepion esculentum
AGGTGGGCAGCAGCAGCGGCGTAGCGGGGACGCTTGGCTTGCCGCACGCCGACGACTACTTCGCGGTGAAGTGCGGAAGAAGAGTCCGACCGGACCAGCGTTGTGCGTGCGCCGAGCGCTCGGCGGCCGCAAGCGGCGGTCGACTGTTTCGAACATGGCAAAAGTGGCAGAAATCAACTTCGACATCGCGATTGCTCGCATCGATTCTCACTTGGAGATCGTCTGCAACGTTGCCGGACAAGCGCCGCGTCGGATAGTGTGAAAATGTAGAAAAAAGCAAAGCTTGTTACACGAAACGAGTTCGAAATCTAAGCTGCGAGGAGCGGCGGCGACAACGGTCGGGCGGCGGCGGCGTCAGTCAGCGCGCGCCGGGGCGGCCGGCGTCGGGCGGCAGCGGAAGCGAGCCGGCGCGAGGAGGAGACACAGGCGGGCGGCAGGGCAGGCAGGCAGGTGGGCAGCAGCAGCGGCGTAGCGGGGACGCTTGGCTTGCCGCACGCCGACGACTACTTCGCGGTGAAGTGCGGAAGAAGAGTCCGACCGGACCAGCGTTGTGCGTGCGCCGAGCGCTCGGCGGCCGCAAGCGGCGGTCGACTGTTTCGAACATGGCAAAAGTGGCAGAAATCAACTTCGACATCGCGATTGCTCGCATCGATTCTCACTTGGAGATCGTCTGCAACGTTGCCGGACAAGCGCCGCGTCGGATAGTGTGAAAATGTAGAAAAAAGCAAAGCTTGTTACACGAAACGAGTTCGAAATCTAAGCTGCGAGGAGCGGCGGCGACAACGGTCGGGCGGCGGCGGCGTCAGTCAGCGCGCGCCGGGGCGGCCGGCGTCGGGCGGCAGCGGAAGCGAGCCGGCGCGAGGAGGAGACACAGGCGGGCGGCAGGGCAGGCAGGCAGGTGGGCAGCAGCAGCGGCGTAGCGGGGACGCTTGGCTTGCCGCACGCCGACGACTACTTCGCGGTGAAGTGCGGAAGAAGAGTCCGACCGGACCAGCGTTGTGCGTGCGCCGAGCGCTCGGCGGCCGCAAGCGGCGGTCGACTGTTTCGAACATGGCAAAAGTGGCAGAAATCAACTTCGACATCGCGATTGCTCGCATCGATTCTCACTTGGAGATCGTCTGCAACGTTGCCGGACAAGCGCCGCGTCGGATAGTGTGAAAATGTAGAAAAAAGCAAAGCTTGTTACACGAAACGAGTTCGAAATCTAAGCTGCGAGGAGCGGCGGCGACAACGGTCGGGCGGCGGCGGCGTCAGTCAGCGCGCGCCGGGGCGGCCGGCGTCGGGCGGCAGCGGAAGCGAGCCGGCGCGAGGAGGAGACACAGGCGGGCGGCAGGGCAGGCAGGCAGGTGGGCAGCAGCAGCGGCGTAGCGGGGACGCTTGGCTTGCCGCACGCCGACGACTACTTCGCGGTGAAGTGCGGAAGAAGAGTCCGACCGGACCAGCGTTGTGCGTGCGCCGAGCGCTCGGCGGCCGCAAGCGGCGGTCGACTGTTTCGAACATGGCAAAAGTGGCAGAAATCAACTTCGACATCGCGATTGCTCGCATCGATTCTCACTTGGAGATCGTCTGCAACGTTGCCGGACAAGCGCCGCGTCGGATAGTGTGAAAATGTAGAAAAAAGCAAAGCTTGTTACACGAAACGAGTTCGAAATCTAAGCTGCGAGGAGCGGCGGCGACAACGGTCGGGCGGCGGCGGCGTCAGTCAGCGCGCGCCGGGGCGGCCGGCGTCGGGCGGCAGCGGAAGCGAGCCGGCGCGAGGAGGAGACACAGGCGGGCGGCAGGGCAGGCAGGCAGGTGGGCAGCAGCAGCGGCGTAGCGGGGACGCTTGGCTTGCCGCACGCCGACGACTACTTCGCGGTGAAGTGCGGAAGAAGAGTCCGACCGGACCAGCGTTGTGCGTGCGCCGAGCGCTCGGCGGCCGCAAGCGGCGGTCGACTGTTTCGAACATGGCAAAAGTGGCAGAAATCAACTTCGACATCGCGATTGCTCGCATCGATTCTCACTTGGAGATCGTCTGCACGTTGCCGGACAAGCGCCGCGTCGGATAGTGTGAAAATGTAGAAAAAAGCAAAGCTTGTTACACGAAACGAGTTCGAAATCTAAGCTGCGAGGAGCGGCGGCGACAACGGTCGGGCGGCGGCGGCGTCAGTCAGCGCGCGCCGGGGCGGCCGGCGTCGGGCGGCAGCGGAAGCGAGCCGGCGCGAGGAGGAGACACAGGCGGGCGGCAGGGCAGGCAGGCAGGTGGGCAGCAGCAGCGGCGTAGCGGGACGCTTGGCTTGCCGCACGCCGACGACTACTTCGCGGTGAAGTGCGGAAGAAGAGTCCGACCGGACCAGCGTTGTGCGTGCGCCGAGCGCTCGGCGGCCGCAAGCGGCGGTCGACTGTTTCGAACATGGCAAAAGTGGCAGAAATCAACTTCGACATCGCGATTGCTCGCATCGATTCTCACTTGGAGATCGTCTGCAACGTTGCCGGACAAGCGCCGCGTCGGATAGTGTGAAAATGTAGAAAAAAGCAAAGCTTGTTACACGAAACGAGTTCGAAATCTAAGCTGCGAGGAGCGGCGGCGACAACGGTCGGGCGGCGGCGGCGTCAGTCAGCGCGCGCCGGGGCGGCCGGCGTCGGGCGGCAGCGGAAGCGAGCCGGCGCGAGGAGGAGACACAGGCGGGCGGCAGGGCAGGCAGGCAGGTGGGCAGCAGCAGCGGCGTAGCGGGGACGCTTGGCTTGCCGCACGCCGACGACTACTTCGCGGTGAAGTGCGGAAGAAGAGTCCGACCGGACCAGCGTTGTGCGTGCGCCGAGCGCTCGGCGGCCGCAAGCGGCGGTCGACTGTTTCGAACATGGCAAAAGTGGCAGAAATCAACTTCGACATCGCGATTGCTCGCATCGATTCTCACTTGGAGATCGTCTGCAACGTTGCCGGACAAGCGCCGCGTCGGATAGTGTGAAAATGTAGAAAAAAGCAAAGCTTGTTACACGAAACGAGTTCGAAATCTAAGCTGCGAGGAGCGGCGGCGACAACGGTCGGGCGGCGGCGGCGTCAGTCAGCGCGCGCCGGGGCGGCCGGCGTCGGGCGGCAGCGGAAGCGAGCCGGCGCGAGGAGGAGACACAGGCGGGCGGCAGGGCAGGCAGGCAGGTGGGCAGCAGCAGCGGCGTAGCGGGGACGCTTGGCTTGCCGCACGCCGACGACTACTTCGCGGTGAAGTGCGGAAGAAGAGTCCGACCGGACCAGCGTTGTGCGTGCGCCGAGCGCTCGGCGGCCGCAAGCGGCGGTCGACTGTTTCGAACATGGCAAAAGTGGCAGAAATCAACTTCGACATCGCGATTGCTCGCATCGATTCTCACTTGGAGATCGTCTGCAACGTTGCCGGACAAGCGCCGCGTCGGATAGTGTGAAAATGTAGAAAAAAGCAAAGCTTGTTACACGAAACGAGTTCGAAATCTAAGCTGCGAGGAGCGGCGGCGACAACGGTCGGGCGGCGGCGGCGTCAGTCAGCGCGCGCCGGGGCGGCCGGCGTCGGGCGGCAGCGGAAGCGAGCCGGCGCGAGGAGGAGACACAGGCGGGCGGCAGGGCAGGCAGGCAGGTGGGCAGCAGCAGCGGCGTAGCGGGGACGCTTGGCTTGCCGCACGCCGACGACTACTTCGCGGTGAAGTGCGGAAGAAGAGTCCGACCGGACCAGCGTTGTGCGTGCGCCGAGCGCTCGGCGGCCGCAAGCGGCGGTCGACTGTTTCGAACATGGCAAAAGTGGCAGAAATCAACTTCGACATCGCGATTGCTCGCATCGATTCTCACTTGGAGATCGTCTGCAACGTTGCCGGACAAGCGCCGCGTCGGATAGTGTGAAAATGTAGAAAAAAGCAAAGCTTGTTACACGAAACGAGTTCGAAATCTAAGCTGCGAGGAGCGGCGGCGACAACGGTCGGGCGGCGGCGGCGTCAGTCAGCGCGCGCCGGGGCGGCCGGCGTCGGGCGGCAGCGGAAGCGAGCCGGCGCGAGGAGGAGACACAGGCGGGCGGCAGGGCAGGCAGGCAGGTGGGCAGCAGCAGCGGCGTAGCGGGGACGCTTGGCTTGCCGCACGCCGACGACTACTTCGCGGTGAAGTGCGGAAGAAGAGTCCGACCGGACCAGCGTTGTGCGTGCGCCGAGCGCTCGGCGGCCGCAAGCGGCGGTCGACTGTTTCGAACATGGCAAAAGTGGCAGAAATCAACTTCGACATCGCGATTGCTCGCATCGATTCTCACTTGGAGATCGTCTGCAACGTTGCCGGACAAGCGCCGCGTCGGATAGTGTGAAAATGTAGAAAAAAGCAAAGCTTGTTACACGAAACGAGTTCGAAATCTAAGCTGCGAGGAGCGGCGGCGACAACGGTCGGGCGGCGGCGGCGTCAGTCAGCGCGCGCCGGGCGGCCGGCGTCGGGCGGCAGCGGAAGCGAGCCGGCGCGAGGAGGAGACACAGGCGGGCGGCAGGGCAGGCAGGCAGGTGGGCAGCAGCAGCGGCGTAGCGGGGACGCTTGGCTTGCCGCACGCCGACGACTACTTCGCGGTGAAGTGCGGAAGAAGAGTCCGACCGGACCAGCGTTGTGCGTGCGCCGAGCGCTCGGCGGCCGCAAGCGGCGGTCGACTGTTTCGAACATGGCAAAAGTGGCAGAAATCAACTTCGACATCGCGATTGCTCGCATCGATTCTCACTTGGAGATCGTCTGCAACGTTGCCGGACAAGCGCCGCGTCGGATAGTGTGAAAATGTAGAAAAAAGCAAAGCTTGTTACACGAAACGAGTTCGAAATCTAAGCTGCGAGGAGCGGCGGCGACAACGGTCGGGCGGCGGCGGCGTCAGTCAGCGCGCGCCGGGGCGGCCGGCGTCGGGCGGCAGCGGAAGCGAGCCGGCGCGAGGAGGAGACACAGGCGGGCGGCAGGGCAGGCAGGTGGGCAGCAGCAGCGGCGTAGCGGGGACGCTTGGCTTGCCGCACGCCGACGACTACTTCGCGGTGAAGTGCGGAAGAAGAGTCCGACCGGACCAGCGTTGTGCGTGCGCCGAGCGCTCGGCGGCCGCAAGCGGCGGTCGACTGTTTCGAACATGGCAAAAGTGGCAGAAATCAACTTCGACATCGCGATTGCTCGCATCGATTCTCACTTGGAGATCGTCTGCAACGTTGCCGGACAAGCGCCGCGTCGGATAGTGTGAAAATGTAGAAAAAAGCAAAGCTTGTTACA